>VKHI01000839.1:0-12333 GCA_015145745.1 Poterioochromonas sp. DS
CGAGGAGGTCATCCTCTCTTATTTTCAAAGGAGACACTTAAAAGTGAAGTCTTTTCACAAATGAATGGTGTCTCTGATCCTTACCAAATAGATGTCAATGATTTACAAGTAAGATTAGAGATATTATTTGGAAGGTCATTAAAGCAGTATTCTGGTTACCTAAAAGAGAGAAGAAAAGAATTTCTTGAAAATTATGAGAGCAAGTTTATTCATTTATCTTCATACAAGAAGAATTTAACTATGCCGATGGATCAAGTTGATCAGCCTGAATATATTGCAATACCTTCTCAAAGCAGAATGGAGATTAGTTTACGTGAAAGAGATGTTGAAGAGAAAGATCCTTCATTCCCTTTATTGACTGATGCCAAACGACAAATTGTGGGAGACAAGCGAAAGTGCTTTGATTCCTTCCCTTCTTATATCACTGATTACAAACCATCCAAGAAGCCTAAAGTCGCGAAAAAGATATCTTCATTCATTCCTCATTTTGTCCATGTAGGTACTGATGAAAATGATGATGCTACTCTTTTGACGGAAGATGAAGAAAGTACTAATGCGATGGATGACGAAACTCAAGTGAGCACGGCTTCCTCTGATGACGATACTCTGTTCGAAGAAGCGATAATAGGTCAGAATTTCTCAAGAAAGGATGAAAAAATTTTAATACCAGCACCGTTGAGATTATATAAATCGATGATTCGAGATATTACCGATGTGTAACTTGTTAATTATTAATTTAAACTAAAGAATGTACAGTTATATATAGCGTATAATTTAGAGAAAATGAGATTAAAGACGAATTATTGGTTAGGTCAGACAGAAGAGAGATGGATCAGACTTTTACTTCGAAAATAGTGGAGAAAAAGGTTGAAGCACTGATAGAGGTTGCAAAAAATTGTGTAGATCATATACAAGGGAATGCTTTACATGAACTTTGGATTTTATCGAATAATGATAAGTATAAGAAACCTTTGTGTCATCCTTCCTATGATCTCCTTCCTACACTGAAAACTATTCTTGAAATAGGAAATAATATCATTGTACGTACCAAAGTTACAGGTATTTTGTGGTTGCTATCACGTGATGATGATTGTATTTTAGAGATTGCATCACCGAGTTATAACCTCTTACCACTTCTTATGAATGTTTTAAAGAACGCTGATCCTGTCTTTGAGTATCGAATACACCTCATAACTGTCATAAACAACATGTGCTTAGTTGCAAGCACTCATTCCCTCCTCTTAAGTCCTGAACTTGACTGGCTTTCCTATTGGAAAGAACAGATTTTACAAGAAACTGATTATTATCAATGGTATCGTGCAATGGCAAATTTTACACAAAGTGGGACACAGAAGAATGTAGAAATGATTATTCTATATGATTTTCATCGTATTATAATTAAAAAATTTATTTCTTTTGATCCAAACCCTGAGCGATGGGGAGATGATCGTTACGGTGGTATACCTTATTGGTGTTTAACATTCGCTGCCAATTTATCGAGTTTACCCGCTGGTAAAAAATCGATTCTTCAATTAAATGAATTAAATTATTTTTTACAATTAATGAAATATCCTACATTAGAAGGTGTTCGAGCCACTATCTTTGTCGCCAATGTTTATGGTCAAGATGAGAACAATTATTCTACTAATGCGATTTTAAAGCATTACCCAACCAGATTGACTTTGTTATTAGATATATTACAGGTCACTATCGATTATGATGAAGACTCTGAGCTAGCTAAGCAGCTAATTGCAGAAGGTTTTAGTTACGGTACGTTCAAACTACGCACTGTTCTTTCTGCTCTGAAAAGTTTAGCTATGAGCTATGAGAACAAAGAAGTGATTGTCCAAAATGAAAGAATTATTCTCTTATCATTGCAGTTGATTGAAGATTTCTTGGCTGATGCTCCTGAATATTCTGCGTACGTTGCCTATGCAACTGAGAGAGCGGGTGGAGGAGGGAAAGATACAGAATCAATAGAACATGTCCTTGAAATGCTATTAGAATTATCCTTTTATTTTGATGGAGTAGATGGAAGAACCTTTGAAAGATCACAAGACTTCTTTCTTGTGAAATCGTCAAACATATTAAACATGTTACAGCAATTTTCTCATTTACCTGATTCCCGATTCATGTCATACAAAACAAAACAATATGCTGCAATTCTACTAAATAACTTATTAGATATACCATTAGAAAATCTATGAATTCTTAATTAATTAAATGATCTATGTTTTGTATATTTATATATTAATGTGATTGCTTGTAAGTATAACAGTATCAAGGATATCCATTTCCTTCTCTATTCATTCACACATAGTTAGTTGATTCCATGTTTTTGGGGTGTGTTGTTATTGAATTGGTTTGAATAGTTGATTCTTTTCATTGGCTTTGATTTACGTTCTATCGTTCAACTTGCTGACGTTGATAAAAGAACTGAGAATCAAACAGCATAACGACATATGAGAGATCCATTTAACATTAATCGAAAGGAGTAAATCAAAAATTAAAAGAACAATATGAAGAAATGAACGCTGCGCTAAAGTGCGAAGAAAATCAAATATAAGTGGGGGGAAAGAATACAAGTATTAGCAAGAGATGAATTGACAAGGAAAAGGTAAAAGAATTCTTTATCTCAGAAGAATATTCGTGGGGCGATACGAAGATTCATCCGGAAATAATCTTCATCTACAGAATGGAGAATTTTCAGATCTAGAATTCAGATCAAACGTTATGTTTTTCTTTACCTCAAGGATATTTTCCAGGATTCTGGTTAAGATCTCAGAGTTTAGTTCCATAATGAGCTTAATTCCTGCACGATTTAAAGATGTTGTAATATTTCTCATAATCCGATAAGTATCACGATCTGACTTTGGAACCAATGATAAAAAGATATCTAAAAGACAAAAGATAAGAGGGATTGCATGTTAATTGTGCAATGTTATACCAATGAAGTCTTGCACATTTAAGCATTCAATATTTCCTTCTGCCCAAAGATCTAAGATCTTTGCTATCTTTTTGAAGTTCTGATAAATTATAAAGAATTAATTCTCATCAAAAAGAAGATCCTTAGAAACTTACCGAGCGACGGACTAACCAAAGTCGAAAGCCTCTAGTTGCATGAGGGCGAACAATAAACTTACCCGCGACCGGTGCGAGAAGTAAAGTATGACGAAGGAGGTAACCTTTAATAATCTTTGGATTGTATGGCAGCTTAAGAATAATTTTATCTTTATCCTTCTCTTTATCCAGTACAGCGGTTGCATCACTGTGTAAAATCGAAGCCTTTCTTTGCATATCATCTGATTCATTCGCCATGATGGCAATATTTGTCCTCTTCTTCATACCTCCCTTTGAAGTAGCTACTGATAATGATGGAGTATTTTCTCCACTTACAGGAGTTGCTGCGCCACTTTTACTCGAAGGTGTAGCAGCAACAGGTGTGCCTGGAGAACTACCACTAGGGAAGTTTGGAAGACTTGATTCACTCAAGATTTTTGAAAAACGTACAGTGCTGGTACGACGTGCAATCGATGGTTTTCTTGTTGATATTTCGATAGGTTTCTCTTCTTTCTTTTTCTTCTTCTTTGATTCTTCACTGCTATTATCATCTTCACTATTTTCACTCTCATCGCCATCATCTGTTGAAGTAGGAAAATCTCTCCCGCTAGAACTCCTGTTGATCTTGCGATCATTGCTTATGGTGAGTTGCAATTGAGATTTGACTTTCGAAATCTTATCATTCGTTGTGTCCATGCTTCTACCGGTGGCTGGTGTTACAGGGGCACTGGCAGGTCTTTGTGGTTTTGGGGTAGTGGCAGGAGTAGTATTTCTGCTGTTCTTCTCGTCAGCAAAAGGAGTTTTGTTCGCTGGGATTTGTATTCTCATACTTTCACTTCCTCTCCTTCTATGAAATCAAGGATAATGCATATTGTATGATATATTTACATAAGTCTTACCCTTCAAACATCTGATTCGTATTCGTATTACTCGACGATCCACGACGCAATCTTTGTGCCGCCTCTTCTTGTTCTACAACTTCCTCTTCTGTAAGATCAAAAGACTTGCTCTTTGTCTTTGATATAGTACTTGAGTTCAGCACTTCCTTTGGTGGCATAGCATTACGAAATAAATCATAAATCAAAGAAGTTCCGGTAATAAACATAAATATTCTTAAATGAAAGGATACACTTTTCGAATGAGAAAAAAAGAATTCAATTAAATGATAAAGTGAAATACATGGTAATCGAGGTGATTCATCACGATAAAAAATTAAATCTTTAATAAGAATATTTTCTTCATAATTATAAAAATCTAATAGAATAATTAATATTTCATCAATATAATAAAAAGGTTGATTATGAACAATTTTACTAAAATCTTGTCCATTTTCATTAAAATAAAATAATTTTGTTGATTTATCTGAATTCATTGCTAAGTGAACAGTTGGATCTTTCATATCAACGATTGTTAATAAATCAGTAAATGCCATAAATTGAAATAAATCAGCAACACGATATAAACCATACGTTGTCTTTTCACCTGCAGCAGTTGCTTGAATATATAAACGTTTCTTTTCTTGATTTTTATATTCTTTTTCCATATCTAAAATATCTTCGGTATAAAATTTTTGTATAAAATGTTTCATACCTTGTCCACCACCATTATTTGTATTTAATTGATTTTCTTCATCAAGATATTGATCACGATGACGTGAAAGATATAATTTTCTTTTTAATTTTTTACTATGTTTTTCTTTATCTGAATTTCTTTTATGATTTAATGGATCATATAAATGGAATGATTGAGAAAAAATCTTGGATTGTAAGATAGCATCTTCGTATTTTTGTGAAATCTCCTGAATTCGATTGGTTTGATCTAATCCTTCTGGCTGTAGAGGGGTTTTGCTGCCTTTAGGTGAAGTAGAAAGAGGATTGGCGATCACTACTGTACTACTTGAAGCATCCAATACATTCAAAGTTGGAGATGTATCGATGAACATGGCTAAATGAGGTTTGGATTCATGAGAGGCAGATAATGGACGAGGATTGACTTGATTATACTGCTTTGTTGATTTTTCTAAGATTTCTTCCATGCTAGAAATCACTGGAAAAGATTGAGAATTTTCAGCATTAATTCCTGTAATCGAAATGGTTTCTAAATTTTCAATGATTTGATCCAGTTGTTTTGTTACTCGTAATTTTCTTTTGAGTGCAGGTGAATCCAATTGATCTACAGGAACGGAAGTATGCTGAAAGATGTCGTTTGCGGAAAAAGGACGACCCATCCCAGCTACTTTATTTGGTGATGCTAATTGGGGAGAATGAGGAGATGAAGGGCGGAGTGGAGAACTAGGAGGTGAGACTAATGATAAATTGGGACGATTTAACTTGGTGGGGGAAGGTGACATTGGTCTCTTTTGTGGAGATAATGGAGGAGAACGATCTCTGTTGAAGGTAGCAGGTGCGGTATTAGGTCGCGGTGGCTTTCCGCTAACCCTAGGTGCCGATTTCTGAGTCGGGCTGTCATTTTTTATCTCATCAATAAATTTATCGATGTCAACTATATCACCAGTATCATTGACAACATCACTGTTATCCACAGGGATATGGAGATCGTTCAAGGCGTCTTGTAAACTAGATTGAATAATCTGCGCTGGGTCTGCTGCAAGCGAGTCTTCTGGATTGTATCGAGTAGTTAAAGCAGGACTGCGACCAGAATTTATCATCTTCGGGGAAGAAGGACGAGATAATGATGAAGATAAAGGACCTGTGAAATCTAACTCGACTGGCTTGCTTGTTGATGCTTTCTTCTTCTTTAAATCTTCTGACTTAACCAATTGTTTCAACTCGTCAGGGTCCACATCCATTTCCTTCAGTTTCTTAATAAAATACTCTTCACTTCCTAAAACTGAAGCGCTTTGCTCTTTTCGCGTCTTCTCTTTTTCATAGTTATCAAAGCATAAAGCTTGAGATGGTTGATTCTTTAAATCCGCTGGAAAATATTCATTTTCTTGAATATAGTTTATTAAGGTAGTTAAATTATACTTCTGTTGCTTATCAATCGTTTTCTTTTGTAATGAGTTGGCCATCATAATTTCATGATCCGTGAGCCCGGAAATAATGTATTTGAGGAGTTGAGCATTTTTCTTTTCTTCTTCGTAGTCAAGATCATAAATGGATCTCTCAACTCCGTTAGATGTTGTCATATTAGAATAAAGCAATAAATTTTCAATTTCTCTCTTTTTCTTTTCCATTTCTTTTTTCATTTGATCCTCCGTTTTCGTCATTCCCTTTCCTGAATCTCCACCTTTTTCATTCTTTCCATTCAACAATAGTTGAAAGTTCTTCTGATGCTGGACCGTTGATTTCAGTAAATAAGTATCAATTCCTTTGAGAAGATTTTCGGTAGATTGGAATCGTGTTGAATAATTTGAAATCTTTCGATAAAGTTTTGCTTGATTTGAAACAAATCTTGGATTATAACTGCCATTGCTCTTTCCCTCATCAGATGCGAATAGATTAGGATTTTCAAAATAACCAATCTTATCTAAATATAATGCATTAATATCATGTTGAATATAATGAAGCAACTGTTGTATAATCTTGGAATAAAATTTATATTGAACGTAAGAGAACTTAACAGTAGATTCATAAATGGGAAAATATTCTGTATCTTTTTTGCTCAAGGTCAGAGGTAAGGCAATCTGCACATGAGGGAAATCCCACCCGTGCTGTCCATATGGTTTTCGAGAAAGCTTCATACACTCAATAGGATAAGTTTCATACGCATTGACATCATTCGTAATCTGATTGTTATAATTGATGAAAGATTGAATAATCATCGAGGAAGTTAGCTTTGGGTTGGTTAAAATTGTATTTTCATTAAAACTAATAGGCTTCTTCAATGGGCCTGTGGGCGGAATATACTCCTTAGCAACAACTGACAACCGCTTGGTAAAGATTTTTGAAGTTTTCTCACTTTTGACATAAATTTTAGGAGCCAAAGAATCATCTTCATTTCTTAAATTATGAAGTTTCTTGGAATGAGACGAATACTTTTTCTCATCGTAGGGGGCTTCTGGTTCTTCTAGTTTAGTGATGAAAGTACTTGCAGCTTTTAGATCAGGCAAATTAAAAATCTCACCAAATATTGATGCTTGTTTCTTCTGAGCCTCAGCTTCCAATAAATCATCGAGAATTTTATTCGGGTCTAAATTGTCTTCAGTTGCAAAATATGGAATAGGGTTAGGATTTGCTGCTTGGTCTGTTTCTAACCCGATAGTGTCTTCAAAGTTTTGTCCTAAATAAACTCCTGTAAATGTCCAGAATCTAATATTTCCATTATCCCCTAACATTGCTAATAAAGGTAATCGATTATGCTGAGTCATGACTTCATAACATAAATTATTGCTCACTCGATTCCCATGATGGTGGAGGCCAAATAATTGTTGGATTTCATTGGTACCGTAATCTAAAAAAGGATTATAAAACTGAATAACTCTCACTGGATGATGACTAAAGGCGTGCCACGTAAATAATCCTTCTACATAAGTGGATACCTGATCATCTAACTTCATTTTTCTCATCATTTTTTGATAATTACGCATCTGCTTTCGATTCGTAGCTTGTTTCATCAACTTTGGCTTCGAAAATTGAGCAGCTGTTGCTTCAATAATCGCTTCATCAGTTTTACCGGAATTTGTGGCGGCAGGGGAAAATGAGACTGATCCTACGCGAGATAGGGTTGATGGTGCAATCAGAACAGAACCAGAGGCGGACATAGTTCGATCTAGCATGTTGCCGCCGACATCAGAATTGTCCACGGGCAAAGTTAACTTTCTAATTGGATTAATGATTTTGTTTTCCCACTCTTCAGGTAATTTTTGACGTGGGAAGTCTTCACCGTGATGAGGCTCAAAGTTAGTAGCCTTATATCGCTTTGGTTTGATCTTATTATAGACAGGATAATGAGCGTCAAATTTTACGAGAAAATTTGTTGCACCACACTTCTCTATGAGACAAGTTATGTTTTGGGTAAGAATTAAGCCATCTTCAGTTGCGATTATTAGCATCCAACGCTGTTCAGATTCACTTTTCTTCCTTCTTGTTTGAGAAAAGTCAGCAATTGATCCTTGCGGAACGCTGAAACTGACCCGACTATTAACAGCGGCTGCCGTTATCGTGGCAGCAGTAGAGATCACTGGGTCGGACGTAGTAATGAAGGAGTAAGGCTTAACATACGATATTTGAGGATTGTTCTGTGCTGCAAAGTTCGGAAGGTTCATACTAACAGGCTTTGCGCCTTGAAAATCCATATTTTGATAGAATAAATCAATTTCTTTGTCGTTGTTGTAACTGATATCATCGTAAATATTCCATGATATCAGAAAACGGTTTCCCATTCCTTTCAAGCCCCATGCATAAATTCTGTGAGTATTATCAACAACAATCAATACAGGAACCGACGGAATAAAATCAATAAACAAATAATGAGCGTTTCTTGGTCTACTATCATGAATATTCTGATTAATTGCATCGTCCTCCATGGAAAGGCAAGCGAGAAAGTCCAACGTAAAGTAATCATAAAGAAAGACTAACCCGGATTTCGTCATAGTAGCAACAAGATTGTGATCCACAGAGACAGCTAATGATCGTACTGAATGATCGTGGATAAATCCAAGGTCGCTCTCTCGCAATAAAGAGGGCTTTGGTGGTGCCTTCCCTCCAGGATGGCCGTAAAAAGAAAATCCTCCAGCTCCACCTTGGTGACTTCCAAAGTGTTCAGGAATCGGTGAAAATTGGGCTGTGCTACCAGATCGAGTAAGACCTTTGGGTGTACTTTGGATTGGAGATTGAAAAGACCGCTCTTCATTCAATCCAGCGCTCGTGTAAGCTGCTGCTCGTAGGCATCCACCATAGACTTTGACAGCACCATTGTCATAAAGTGCCACTAAGAGTTCGTCGCGATCAATAAATGAGAGGCCAATAACAGCACCTTGATAAAGAAAAGCAACATCCTCTAACTCCGTTGTCAATTGCTTTAAAAGACCAAAAGTGTATGAGTCAAACATTAATATCCTTCCTTCTCGCGTTCCTAGAAATACCTTTTTTCCATGTCCATCCATCGCGACGGCTGTAATCAAATCGCGTATATCAACTTTGTTAAAATATTTCAATGATCCGCGATCCTCTTCTTTCGAATTACTCTTGGTAGTAGTTTTCTGGGAGGGAGTAGTAGCAGAAGCAGTCGGTTTTGCAGGTGCATCCATACGCAATTCTTCATGATTCGAAACTATTTCATCAGTTGAAGAAACACGATCAGGATCTAAAAACGCAACTTTCTTAAATTTTTTACTGTGACATACGTCATACAAATGAATTGTTGAGCGAAAAATCATAAATAATCTTCCAGCTGTCGGACATATTCCGAATCCATTATGAACAGGTTTTAACTCTTCAATAATATCTGTTTCAACATTCATATAGAATACTTTTTCTGCTAAAATTGCTACACCGCGACCACGCTCATGGGTGATGACGAAATCCTTAATATGTGCTGGTTGACTACAATGTAAAGTTACAGAACTCTCTTGATTCCCATAAATTCCTAGATCTTTACTAATATTCCAAACTTTCAAAACTCCTGCTTCATCTAATGATAACAGTTTTTCTTCGGGGATGTACGCGATTTGTACAGATGATAAACTCTTAAAATGCCCGACAAACTTCATGATAACATCTCGAGAAAAAGGATCCCAAGCAATAACTTCAAAGTCAAATCCGCACCCAAATAAAATTTCATTTTGAGAAGCGTATGCTAGAGATTGTATTGCATGATTATGTCCACGCAATTCATAATCAATTATATCTGCGATCCGTAGAAGTCGTTTAGTTTGTGTCTGTCCTACAAGGGTAGACATAGGAGCTGTGGGCCACATAATAACTTTTTTATCGATGCTAGATGAAACAAAATAATGATCCTTGGTTGGATGAGCTTTATCTAATACCATTTCACATATTGACAGGATCTTTGTATCATGTTTCATAATCTGATATTTTAACAATCTGGTCTGTGGATCAAAAATTTCAAAGAAATGTTCACTTCCTTCCCCAGGAAATCCGACAATCAAATCTAATAGTGAACAATAATACAATCCATATTGCGGGTATTTGGTTTTTACGAAATGTTGAACATGATAACAGTCATCCCGCTTCGAATTATTCATTGCATTCTCTTTGAACCCAATAGAAGCATCCATAAAGAACAGATAACAATGGGTGGATGAAAAGACAACTTGTTTCAGAGAATCAACATAGCAACAGTCTAATATTTGTCCTTTGCCTTCATCAAAATCCCGTTCAGTAGCTTTCATGTTGTTAAACTCCTTTTCATAATTAGCTTTCTCGTAGTAAGTCGTCTTTTGGATGCCTTGATGATGCAAATGACGTTTTGCTTCACTAACAGGATTTATTCGAGTTAAAAATCGGCCATCTTTGCGATATACACGAACACGTGGAGTCTCTGTATCCATTACAAACAAGGCATTTAAAGTGGGGAAATAACGCAACTTATGAGAAGGAAACAAAGATCCTTTCGCTCCCTCATACTGCAAATAAGTTGAAAATGAGCTTTTAATACTTGGTTTTAATAAAAGGCGTCCTAAACGTAAACAAAAATCAACAAAATCATTGAAAGCAATGACTCCTCGACTATCAACATCCACCGAGTCAAATACAGAAATAATTGAAGTCATTTGAAGATAAAAGCTGGTAGTTTGAGTATAAAGTTGGTTGCCGATATATTTTCTTTCACCTGCCCTCACCATGTTGTTCATATGATTCAATAATGTCAATGCAAAATGTTCAAATTTTACCGCATTGAGATCATTGTCATAGAGATCCGACTCTGCATCGACATCGGTACTAATTGTTCCTTTTCCAGATGTAATTGTACCGAAATCGTGGCGAGTATCAACTGGTTGCTTCTTTTGTAAGAGTAAAAGTTGAGTCTTTATGGATTGCAATGCCGCTTTCTCCAATGATAAAACGAGAGTCGCATGCTGCATTTTTGAACTTTAAGAAAGCAAATATCTATCAGAATTTTAGACTCAATTTTAGAAAAAAGATTCCATAATCTATATTAAATCTCGCAATCCTTTGGTCTCAATAAAATAGTTTTGAACCTTTTGAATCGTTTAAACGTTTCACACCGTTTTTCCATCGTTTAGTTCGACGCCTTCATTCTGAAATAAACAAAGTAATTCGAGGAATTCCTTAAATGGGAGTCGTTACGGAAATTACCAAGTACTAGAGTAGCATTTATTCCTCCTTAGCTGTCTGTTTTTGATTAGAAGTAAATTGAGATGGCGGCGAATGTAACCCTCACAGTCACAGGAAAGCATCAATTAAAGGATGGATTTCAGGAACTTTTCATTTTTCGTGGCCATCGCTTACAATTACGTGGATTTAATTTGGTAGAGTGGCTTGAGGATACTAGAAGAGGCGCAGCAGCCGGTGGTGATCAATACAGTGTTCGATTTCATTTCTATATTAGCTGGGATGTAAAACAAGTGCTCTTGTGGAAGCATGACTTCCAAAGCTTCAATGCGAAACCTCAATTATTAAATCAAGTAAAATTCTCTAATCAACCGAATTATGTTTGTGCCATAGTTCATGTTACAAAAATGAAAGTCTTCCTTGCTGCAGCATTAGATATGTCATTTAAAATCTTTGATCGTCATTTAAATCTCTTAGAATCTATTCACCATGAAGAAAGAGCGATCTTACAGATCGAGTACGACATTCAGAAGGATTTAATCTTTTCCTCCGGAGCAACAGGGATCTCAGTCTGGAAACTGTATCGTAACTTGTCTTTAGATAAATCTCATGTTATGGAGAAACTTTACAGCTTTGATGGATGTGATACATGGATTACTCACATGATTTATGAACCAGCCTTCAATCGCATTTATGCTCTCAAAGAAAGATCAGCACAAGTCCTGAGTCTTACCCGACGCTCTGTTATTACGACTTTAGAAAATGTTCATGATGCTCCTATTAACGCAATCTGTTGGTATGAAAGAAATCAATTCTATATTACTGGATGCAGTAGGGGAGAGATCAAATGCTGGACTTCTAACTTTAACTATCGCAAAGCAAATTCAAACGATATCTCTCATGCAACAGCGGCATTTAATCAGTTTTCTCATCACCAGGATGAAAATCTTGATGATGTGGTGCCGGGTGAAGGTTTGAGCAAATCTAGTGGGAATCATTCAGGCGGGAAGAAATTCGCTCTATTACACACCTTCAAAGGTCATACTAAAGCAGT
>VKHI01000840.1:0-12313 GCA_015145745.1 Poterioochromonas sp. DS
CCAACAGGTCAGCCAAGTGCTCAACCGTCGCGACAACCCTCTTCTCAGCCGACGAACCAACCAACAAAGCAACCAACAAGTCAACCAATGTCACATCCGACGGCACAACCAACAACACAACCAATCGCCCAGCCAACATTGCAGCCTTTCTCTAAGCCCTCAAGTCAACCTTCATCGCAACCAACAAAGCAGCCATCTTCTCAACCCACTTCACAACCTTCAACTAGACCGACTTTGCAACCAACAGTTCAACCTTCCAGTCATCCATCATCGCAACCAACTAGTCAGCCATCCGCTCACCCAAGTTCAACACCAACCATGAAACCATCAAATCAACCAACATGTCAGCCGACCTTCAGTCCATATTCCTATCCGACTTCGGGTCCAAGTACTCGGCCAATGTCTTGTCCTTCATCTCATCCTTCTTTGTGTCCAATAAGCAAACCTTCATTTAATCCCTCGACCTCTCCTTCTAAGCAACCTACTTCTCGGCCAACTGTTAATCCGACATTAATACCGACTTGTACACCTTCGTTTTCCCCATCTTCGAATCCTTCGACCACTAAACCAAGTTGTTGTCCAACCACATTTCCAATATCTTCACCAACTAATGTACCGACGACGTTTCCCTCCAATCAGCCTTCCTCACAACCGACTTTACTCCCATCATCGCTCCCGTCAAGTCTTCCAACCTCTCATCCATCAACTTTCCCAAGTATTCGACCGATTAATTTTATCACGCTTACAAGTGCCCAACCAACACAAGTACCATTGATTCGCCCCACTCGTCGACCTTCTGTATCACCTTCTGTGAACCCGTCTCCTACATCAAAACCAAGTGTACAACCTTCTACTGTCACAAATCTTTTATCTTCGAGTTATCCGACTTCCGTCCCATCAATTCATCCATCCAAACAACCCACTCCTCCACCAACAACTCACCCAACAAATACTCCAACGGGAGCTCCGTCATATCTACCAACTGTATTTCCTACAATCGGTCTCACCAGTACCAACTCTCCAACACCATCACCAAGTCAACCAAAACTTGGATCCTTACCTTCAAACTTTTCAGTTGTTTTTAATGTTGATCAAATAGCTTCGTCATTTATTGATCAAAGCAATATTAAGATTGTTTTATTATTAATTTCTCCTCAACCTTCTCTTCCTTTAAATGAATTATTCAGAGATGTTGTCATATCTTCGTCAACGTTAAGCTCAAGTCTCGGAGCAAACAGTATTATCCTTGGTGATTCTACCCTTCCTTCATCGATCACACTTCCCACCGATTCAACTGTCTTCGATGATGACTATGAGAACTTCATTAATTCCAAGCTTGTTCATTCTGTCCCATATGGTGTGATTTCTGATCAAGTTGGAAGATCTTTAGCTTCAGCTGGTGATGTCAATAAAGATGGAGTCATTGATATCTTACTGGGCGACTTTCATTCTTCCAAGGTTTATGCTTTCTTTGGGAATAGATCACCTTTAAGTCGTTGGAAGGATATGAATCAAGGTTATACTGTTTCATCTTCTACTCGAGGCGATAGCTTTGGTTGGGCTGTCGCTGGTATTAGTGATTTTAATGATGATGGTATTGATGATTGGATGAGTTGTGCGATCATCTCAAATCGCTGTTACATTATATACGGTCAGGAAATAGGGAATAAAGATATCTCGGTGCAGCAATTGACAAAAACGATCGGGTTTACCATTACAACGAGTGGTGGAAAGGTGACAGCGTTAGGGATGGCAATAGCAGGAGGCGGTGATACGAATGGTGATGGGTTGAATGATGTTGTTGTTAGTGCGATTAGCACAGCAGGTGACAGTATGAATGTAGTTTACATTGTGTATGGAGGGGGAAGTCGATTAACTGATATAGGGACACTAAACCTTGATACCATGATAGTAGGAGTTGAAGGAAGGAAGATTGTAGCTCCTTATCAATCCTTTGCAGCGATGAGTATTAGTGTCGTTGGTGATATGAATGGAGATGAAATAGCGGACTTAGTCGTTGGGAGTCTTCCATATGCGCAAGGACAGTACGTGAGTCAAGTAAGCTATATAGTCTATGGGAAGGATAATAGCAGTGTTGCGAACTCGAGTCAAGCTCTGATCTTATCGAACTTACAACCATCAGAAGGTATGAGGATAAATGGAGGAGGATTTATTGTAATAGGCATTAGCGATGTTAATGAAGATGGATATAATGATGTAATGGTTGTGACTTATGATAGCTGGCGAGGTCAAATGGGAGGATATATTGTTTTGACTCCAAAGAATGGTCTGATTACTTCTACTCCCACAGTTCGTCCTTCCTCTAGGCCGAGCAGTACTCCTCAACCTTCGTTGATTCCAACAATAGTTACTACCTCTCAAGTGACATCATATCAACCTTTCCTATCCAACACTTCAATGTTCCCAACAAATATCGGGTCACTCACAATTAGTCCCTCACATCGACCAACAACATCGATGCCTTCAAGAGTGCCTACAAGGAATCCAAGTCTTTCACCAACATTCCGACAAAGTAAGCTGAAGACCGTTGCTCCCACATCATCACCAGTCCCTACAGTAATCCCGACTTATCGCCGCTCTTCTGTGCCTTCTCAGGTTCCAACTGTGAGACCAACAACGACTATAGCGCCTTCCTATACGATGACAAGATCACCATCTATTGCTCCAACACTTCCACTTCCTCCTTCTGTAATAGTATCCTCTCTTACTGCGAATATTACAACTATTACAGGAGGAGGAGTATATTCGACAAGCAGTCAGTCAAAGTGTTGTTCGTCATGCGCCTTCTTGATCTCTTCATTTGATGATGTGACAATTATTCCCCAAGATAATGATGGTTGTAACCATCATTACTACAAGATATTACCACTGAAATCAGCAACTTCAATAGCAAGACAAGGGACATTAGTCATTAAGAGTTTCAGTATTATGACTGATGTCATAGACTTAACAGCCTTCTCTTATCTGCATAACCTCACAGAAGTGAGTTATTCGAATAATCCAGTGACATTACTTCTTTTCTCATCATCAAGCTCTGAAATAACACAGAGAGTGTTGTTACCATCGTTGTTAAGCTTTGATAGTTTGACAGCAAGTAACTTCATCTTTACATCGAGTAGTAGTAACGAAGGAACGAACTCTGTTCAATTATTTACAAGGAATCTTATCACTGCTTTTGCATTCTCTGCATTGTTGATTGGTATGACAGTATTATATGCTTTCAGTGATCGAATAATAATGAGATCAAAGAATTTAAAGAAAATGACGAAACAAGATACTAATATTTCCTTTGTTAATAGAACTCAACATCTTTACGAAGAAAGTCCTAATAATCGCGACCATTGTATCGTTGCTAATGATATTCATCATATTATCGACATATCACACCTTCCAATTACCTGTGTAAAAGCGGAACGACAAAGCGCCCGAAGTTCAAAGCATGGAGAAAGTAACAGTAATAGTAGTAATGTTGTTGATAGCGATTCATCAGGTTATAACATCTCCAATTACAGTGATGATAACTTTGACTCTTTTAGTGACGATGAAGGAAGTATTAGTAATCTCACATTATAATGGTAACTAATTCTATTATATATTGTTAATATTATTGTATTTCGTGATATGTTATGAATTATTATTTATTTGAAATGATTTCTTGTTATCCGACATCTATATCTTGTACGGGAGGATAATCGTGTTGAAGGGGGTGAATAGATTGAAATTGTGTATTATTTGAATGTTCTGGTGTCTCAATTCTTTTCTTTTCTTTAGGTTGTTTTTATATATTTTTCTTTGTTTTCTTTTCTTTTATCTTATCTTATGATCTGATGATCTTAGGATAAAGAATGAAGAAGCATTCAATGATAAATGGTTTTGATTTCTTTGTTCTTTTCACTCTAAGGAAATGAATGGATGAATGGATGAATGTGAAGCAATCTAACAATTGATTCCTATAAGTTTTGTTTTCATCTTAGTTTGTAGAAAAGTATTTATGTTTTTCCTGAAAGTCAACATGCATTGTCTTTCATATAATATTAGTGAAGATACCATAGTATCGTATTGAAAGAGAAATAGTCAAATAAGAGAAAATATTATGAGTTACATTGAATGAATATTAATATATGTTTGTAATTAAAATTGGACAGATTCAAAGCACGAAAGGCTTAGTTTCCGTGGAAAAACGAAGAATCTAGACTTCATTCATATCATATGACCGAATTAAGATCCACACTACGTTCGTGATTGTACCTTTGGTATAGTAATCTAAAATGCCACCAATTCTTGTGGGAGAAGAGGGCAAAACTTTGGGCCCAAATTCAAATTCAAGCCCTCAGTCAGTGTTTGAAGTGCTTTAATAATCGAACTCACTTGTTGATTCAATCGAACTAAAGAGCAGAACTCACTGCACTTACTTTAATAGCTACCTTATGGGAGTAAACTTGAAATTAGGCGAGGAAATCCTCTATTTTTCCCGGAAAAGGAATAACTTACGTAATATGACGATAGTTATTTACGGTTCTGGTGGAAAACGCGTAACTTTACGATCAAACTCGAATCAACGGATACGAGGCGGTGGAAAGGTAAAGCTGAGCGAACTGATGAATGATGAATATTTAAATTACAAGAATTAGATTAGAAGACTGTTAGAGTGAAGAAGAATGTTGAAAACTGTTCAAACCATCCTTACCACAGAGGGAGATCGTCGATCTAATCGTAAAGAAAGTTCATGTGCAGCTCATTTTATAAATGGTTATATTAAACGAGAAAGAAAGAATCAGAAGAAACGTAAGAAAGAGAAAGAGAATGATTCTGATGATACCGTGACCAACTCTTCCAAACATGAAGTAGCATTAATGTATAATCTCTTATATAAACCAAGAATATTGAAGAATGATTTAAGAAGACAATATCCTATTATCTTTGCTAATGTTTATAATACATGTGATTCTAATTTAATGTTAAAGTTTTTCCATCAATTTTGTGATGTTCATACAGGTATTGCTACTCTAAGTGATACCTATTCTTTCAATGGTAAGTGATACCTATTCTTTCCTTCTACTCTTACTGCGAAAATTCAAGGTGTAGATCATTGTGGAAGTTTATGGTCTTTCCGTATGAAAGATATACCTGATCTTCATTTTCAAGTTGATTCGATTCAAATTCGAGTTCGTTCTGATGGTACGAGTGTCTGTCAGTCCAAGTATTCTTTCTCTGGAACAATGACTATTTTCGTTGATCCAAATAGAATATCAAAGATATTGAAATATTATCAGATCAATGATCATCATGGAATCATTAGTATCAAACAAATCAAGATTGATAGTCAAAAGATGATGAAGAAAATGAACAACAATGATGCTAATGATGCGAATGGAGAATCATTCATTATTATTGATGAATTAAAAGAATTATTTGATAATGATCATGATCAACAATTATTAAATGAATTAATTCAAGATTATCCTTCACCATACCTTGACAATGATCATAATCATCGTCAGGAAGAGAACAACAGTATTTCTTCCTTCTATGAAGAAAAAGAATATTTATTTTCTGTATTTATCGATGAAATGAATCCTACACGTTTTTCACCAAGGATTCCAGATGTCACAGAGACATTCCCATTACAAGTCTACTGTGAGTATAAAGGTGATACAACCTTTCATGTAAACGATGAATCAAAGATTTATCGTCTTGATTTACGAGCAAATCTTGTGATCAATTGATAGAAACAGGAAGATGAACCTTCTTCGAGAAATTCTCAATATGTTCAATGGTACTCATTGTGATTGTTTCATCGCCTTTCTCCTTGTACTTGTCGATATGATTCCCTTCCATTCCTATTACTTTCTTTCTGTCATGTATGTTGTTGTTGTTGATGATGATTAGATCATATAAAATAGAAATATTTTCATGAATTCATATTGAATTTGTTTGATTGTTTTAAAAGCAACTGAAAGTGTTATTCATGTATCATTCACCATCAAACCTTTCAAGATATGAACATACCAGACAATGAAAAAGATACATACCAAAAGATTAGAATATCAATAGATTCAAACATAAAATAAAATATATTCATTCGAAGTCTTAAAAGGAGAGGGTTAATAATATCTATTATGAGTTTGGAAAATGAAAATAACAATATTAATAATACGATAATAGGTTAAAAGTTTTCATCTTTCCGAAGTCAGAACTCTAAGAATCAAAATCATCGCTGCTATGAGAGATATCATAAGCAGATGAATCACTATCAGTATTATCCCTATTATTCTGATTATGATTATTGTTATCTTCCTTAATGTCTTGAACTTTGATGACCGCGTAGTCCTTTGACTTCTTTCATAAGAGTAGGTACAACGGCTCTGTGTCCTTCTCTCTTGCACCTTCTGCACTTAATAAATCTTGGTTATGATGAGTATCATCATGAATAACATTTGTCTCTTTGTAAAGAGTAATGCCCTTGCTAAGAGTATCTTCTTTGTGAACGGCCTTCATTTCACGACTCACGGATATAGTGAAGATCGAAAGAGAAATACTCAGATAAGAGCAAATATTATGAGATACATCACATGAATATTAAAATATGTTTGTAATTAAACATATCGTATGCACAGGGATAGCGGTTTAACAGATTCAAAGTACGAAAAGTTCCCCACATTTATATCATAAGATTCGCGCTACCTTCGTGATTGTACTTTCGATACAGTAATCTAAAAGGTCACAAATTTTGAATATTCTTCTGTCCAGGATAACGTTAAACAGGATAAACAGGTTAATATTCTTGAACAGGATAAAGTTAATTTTCTCTGTACATAGAAACAGGGAAGAAACGAATCGATTTTTAAAAGACGATCGTTTGATATTACCGATATTTTAATACCGGTAATGCTGTTCCACTCAATTCTTCAATATTCACAACAACAATCATTAGAATAATCGTTTGCTTCACTTTCTTGAATGAGTGGTGATATCTGATTCAATATTTGACTTTTCTTTGTGTGAGTTTCTTGCTTTCCTTCTGATTTTGTCTTTTCTGTGTATTTTCTGGGAGGATTTTCACATATTTAGTCATGTTATTTGTGTTAGTCTTATCCTTTACATTACTTTCTTGTTGTGAAGCTCAAAGAGTCTTGATGAGTCAAGTTATTACCGGAAATATGATTCGAGGTTATAATGGCGAAGGCTTTCCGGCAACTTCCTCACTTCTACTCTCTCCTTACAACACTTGGGGAGATACTAATGGTGTCATTTACATCGCCGACCGCAATCGAATTCGGAAAATCGTAAATGGAACAATGACTACTCTAGTAGGCACTCAGTACACAACATTTAATGGCGATGGGCTTCCTGGTACAAGCACAAACCTTGTGCTTGTGACTAGTGTATGGGGAGATAGTATGGGCGCTTTCCTCTACTTCTCAGATGTCTCAATTCAGAAAATTCGCAGATATTCCTTTTCAACTGGTATAGTATCGAGTGTTATTGGGAGCGGGTCTACAGGTTTAGGTGCAGAAAATGTCACAGGAACAAGTAGTGCGATAAATAGTCCATATTTTATCTATGGTGATAGTATCGGCAATATCTTCTATTCTGACCAGTCAAATAACAGAATTCGAAAGTACTCGATTGCAACGACTCTTGTTGTTACAATAGTTGGGACGACTGGTGGACCAGGTTTTAATATTGATAATTCGACAGGAACCTCTGTTATGTTGAGTAATCCTTCTGGTTTATGGGGTGATAGTAATGGAAACATTATCTTTTCTGATAAGTATAATTATAGATTAAGGAAATGGACGCGCTCCACACAAATAGTAACAACTCTAGCTGGAACAGGAGCAGCAGGGTATAATGGCGATTCAATCCAAGCAACACTTGCAAAGATTTACATTCCACTCGGGCTTTATGTTGATAAAACAGGTGTTATCTATTATTTAGAGTCTGGTTCGCAGCGCATTCGATATATAATGAACGGAATTATTAACACATTAATGGGAGGTGTGACCGGCGATACTGGTGATGGAGGACCTGCAACAAGTGCTTATCTTGCAGCTAACGGTGTATGGATCAATAGCAATGGCCGAATTTATATTAGTGATCTCAGTAATTATAAAGTACGTTACATTTCAGGTGGGATTATTAATAGATTTGCTGGTACAGGTTTTCTCTCATGTAGTGGTGACGGTGGGCCCGCTACCCTGGCTACAATAGATTCTCCCGGGGATGTATGGGGTGATAGTAATGGGAACCTTTACATTGCTGATATAAATAATTATCGGATTCGAATAATTAACTCCTCAAATATTATAACTACATATGGAGGTAACGGTGTTAATTCTTGGACTGTATCAGGCTTTACATTCTTACAGACAGGAATTGGTGCAATTACATCGATTTATGGGGATAGTATGGGTGGATTCTATTATTCTGCAAACAATATTATCAGGAAAGCAACATCATCTGTCTCTATTGTTACTACAGTAGCTGGAGAAGGGACTGCGGCAGAAGCAGGATTTAACGTATCAGCGAAAGGAGCAAGGTTTAATTCAGCAAGAGGATTGTTTGTGAATAGTTTAGGGAACATTTATATTGCCGACCAAGGAAATCAGGTTGTACGGTTATATGTGAAGCAAACACAACGAGTATTAATAATTGCTGGGAATGGGACTGCTGGTTTCTCTGGTGATGGTGGTTACGCTACTTCCGCTAAACTTTATTCTCCCTATGACACTTGGGGTGATACGAATGGTGTTTTATACATCATAGATGTCAATAATAATCGAATCCGTCGTGTAGATTCGAGTAATCGGATCACGACGTTTGCTGGGACCGGTCAGCGCAATTTAAATCTTTTAGATGGTGTTCCATCGACTAGTGTGAGTCTTTATCTTCCATACAGTATTTGTGGCGATGCTGATGGAAATGTTTACTTCGCTGAATACAGTGGTGCAAGAATTAGGATGATCTATACAGATCCAGTGAGCGGTAATAGCTTAATTCGGACCTTATTAGGGACAGGTTACAGTACATCAGATTCTGGTGGGATGCTAGCTGCTACTGATGGATTAAGTCAGATTAATGGTGTATGGATTGACAGCCTCACTCAAAATATCTATTTTGTTGAATCAACAGCGAATTTCGTTCGTAAAAGTTTCTCTGTTTCTGTTCCAACATCACAGCCGACTACTCAGCCATCAAGTCAACCGAGTAGGCAACCAACCAAATGTCCAACAATTCAGCCTAGTTCACAACCTTCCGGCCAACCTTCTTCTCAGCCGACGAACCAACCGACAATGCAACCAACCAGCCAACCTGTGTCGCATCCGACTGCACAGCCAACAACTCAACCAACTACACAACCGACATCACGACCAACGAAGCAGCCGTCCTCTCAACCCACTTCGCAACCAACAGGCCAACCTTCCAACCAGCCATCATCAAAATCAACAAGGCAACCATCCACTCAGCCAAGTTCAACGCCAACCTTGAAACCATCGAATCAACCTTCATCGCAACCAACAACGCAGCCGTCCTCTCAACCCTCTTCACAACCCTTCACCAAACCGACTTCACAACCAACAATCCAACCTTCTAATCAACCAACGAGCCATCCGACGACACCACCATCCATCCAACCAACCTCTCAACCCACTTCGCAACCTTCCACCCAGCCTGCAGCAAAACCAACAGGTCAACCATCAACACGACCAAGTTTAACACCAACCACGAAACCAACAAACCAACCTACTTTGCAGCCAACTTCCAGTCCATCTTCACACCCCACATCTACTCCAAGCACTCTACCATTGTCTCGTCCTTCATCTATTCCTTCGTCTAGTCCCTCGTCTCGTCCCACCATAATTCCAACATCCCCTCCAACGTTGTTTCCCTCCTGTGCACCTTCATCATCTCCTTCAACTAAACCAAGCTCACTTCCAACCATAATGCCAACAATGCTTCCTTCAAATCAACCTTCTTCGAAGCCGACTTTAACCCCATCATCACGTCCTTCAAGTTCTCCAAGCGCTAATCCCTCAGCTTGCCCCAGTATTCGACCGAGTTGTTGCCCGACCACCCTTCCTAGTACACACCCCACACATGTACCTCACAGTCGACCAACTACTCTCCCATCCGGATTACCTTCTGCTACTCCACAGTCTTATCCGACTTCACAACCAAGTACACAACCTTCAACTCTCCCAACACTTTTCCCTTTGAGTTATCCGACTTCCGTCCCATCAATTCATCCATCCAAACAACCCACACCTCAACCAACACGTTCACCAACAGCACATCCAACGAATACTCCAACAAATCCCTCATATTTACCAACTGTACTTCCCACAACTACAAGACCTTCCTCAAGACCGTCACCAAGTCTTGGATCCTTACCTTCAAACTTTTCAGTTGTGTTTAATGATGATCAAATAGTTTCGTCATTTATTGATGAAAGCAATATTAAGATTGTTTTATTATTAATTTCTCCTCAGCCTTCTCTTCCTTTCAATGAATTATTCAGAGATGTTGTCATATCTTCGTCAACGTTAAGCTCAAATTTAGGAACGAGTAGTATTATCCTTGGTGATGCTACCCTTCCTTCATCGATCACACTTCCAACCGATTCAACTGTCTTCGATGATGATTATGAGAACTTCATTAATTCCAAGCTTGTTCATTCTTTCCCATATGGTGTGATTTCTGACCAAGTTGGAAGATCTTTAGCGACAGCTGGTGATGTCAATAAAGATGGAGTCATTGATATCTTACTGGGCGACTTTCATTCTTCCAAGATTTATGTCTTCTTTGGGAATAGATCACCTTTAAGTCGTTGGAAGGATATGAATCAAGGTTATACTGTTTCATCTTCTACTCGAGGCGATAGCTTTGGTTGGGCTGTCGCTGGTATTAGTGATTTTAATGATGATGGTATTGATGATTGGATGAGTTGTGCGATCATCTCAAATCGCTGTTACATTATATACGGTCAGGAAATAGGGAATAAAGATATCTCGGTGCAGCAATTGACAAAAACGATCGGGTTTACCATTACAACGAGTGGTGGAAAGGTGACAGCGTTAGGGATGGCAATAGCAGGAGGCGGTGATACGAATGGTGATGGGTTGAATGATGTTGTTGTTAGTGCGATTAGCACAGCAGGTGACAGTATGAATGTAGTTTACATTGTGTATGGAGGGGGAAGTCGATTAACTGATATAGGAACACTAAACCTTGATACCATGATCTTAGGAGTTGAAGGAAGGAAGGTTGTAGCCCCGTATCAATCCTTTGCAGCGATGAGTATTAGTTTAGTTGGTGATATGAATGGAGATGAGATAGCTGACGTCGCGATTGGGAGTATCCCTTATGAGCAAGGACAGTATGTGAGTCAAGTAAGCTATATAGTCTATGGGAAGGATAATAGCAGTGTTGCGAACTCGAGTCAAGCTCTGATCTTATCGTACTTACAACCATCAGAAGGTATGAGGATAAATGGAGGAGGATTTATTGTAATAGGCATTAGTGATGTTAATGAAGATGGATATGATGATATAATGGTTGTGACTTATGATAGCTGGCGGGGTCGAAAGGGAGGATATATTGTTTTGACTCCAAAGAAAGGTTTGATAACCTCTGCTCCAACAGTCCGTCCATCGTTGAAACCGAGTACTACTGTTCAACCTTCATTGACTCCAACGATCGTTACTACTTCTCAAGTGACGTCTTCACAACCTTTCCTATCCAACACTTCAATGTTCCCAACAAATATCGGGTCACTCACAATTAGTCCCTCACATCGACCAACAACATCGATGCCTTCAAGAGTGCCTACAAGGAATCCAAGTCTTTCACCAACATTCCGACAAAGTAAGCTGAAGACCGTTGCTCCCACATCATCACCAGTCCCTACAGTAATCCCGACTTATCGCCGCTCTTCTGTGCCTTCTCAGGTTCCAACTGTGAGACCAACAACGACTATAGCGCCTTCCTATACGATGACAAGATCACCATCTATTGCTCCAACACTTCCACTTCCTCCTTCTGTAATAGTATCCTCTCTTACTGCGAATATTACAACTATTACAGGAGGAGGAGTATATTCGACAAGCAGTCAGTCAAAGTGTTGTTCGTCATGCGCCTTCTTGATCTCTTCATTTGATGATGTGACAATTATTCCCCAAGATAATGATGGTTGTAACCATCATTACTACAAAATATTACCACTGACATCAGCAGCTTTAATAGCAAGACAAGGATCATTGATAATCAAGACTTTCAATATCCAAGCTGA
>VKHI01000841.1:0-12311 GCA_015145745.1 Poterioochromonas sp. DS
GTGAAGGAATCCTTGATTATCGCAATGCCTTGACTTACTCTCATCGCATCGAGATTTTCTCTCCAAATCCAGAGGCAGTGATTGATGTGAGTTGCTTCAGAGCAGTAAAGAGTCTCACTTTAGAGGCACCAACAATGAACCTGGTCTCCAATTCATCCCTCATCGATATTTCATCAACTTTAACGAGATTGAGGATTGGAGGGAATATCTATCCTCCAATCAGCCATTTCAATCATTTACAGGAGTTAACAATGACAGTTTCAAAACTATTAATAAAGGTGGATATATTTAGTTGTATTCCGATTCTTCGATTAATTAACCTTCCTAATGTTGACTCGTTGCATGGTTTAGGATACGACGATGATTTTACGAAGAAGCGAAGGAATAGAGAAGTGTCGATCTTTGGGCTCGAGAAAGTTAAAGACTTCACACCTCTCAATACTATTCCTGTAGTTTCTATCAGGAAATGTGAGGGCTTGAGTGATTTAACTCAAGTAAAGGATGTGAAGAACCTATCAGTAGTGTATTGTGACAATATCCTTCCACCATCAGTTCTAATGAAGGCCGAACAACTCACTTTAGGAGGAGAGATAAAGTTCAATCCTCTCCAATATTTCCCAAACATTAAGGAATTAAATCTAAACAATGTTACAGGGGTGAAAGGAAGGAGTTTGGAAGGATTAGATACCTTGATGTATCTTGAAAGAGTTGTGATTACAAGTAGTTGGAAAGAACAACAAACGAAGGGATGGGAGGTGCTGAAGAACGATTATTTGAGGTTTATCTCTAGTGGAAAATCTATCTTCTATGTAAAGAAAACAACATAAATCTTATTGTTCGATATGAATAACATATTTCACCTAATTCACTGTTAAATAGGTTATTAACTGTTATTAACTCGGCCAAATTCTGATCTTTTGATGATTGTTCTGTCGATTGACAATAACTACCTTCCTCTTTTCGTCATGTAAACAATATAGACTTGAGACTTATTAATGATTTTATCTTCTAAAAAAGAAAATAAAGAAACCAAATAAGATAAGAAATAAATCTAATAATATTCAGACAATTCTTCATTATTGCATTTACAGCACTCATCTCATGATGCAATTATTATTATTATCGAATCGATTCATTTTTCCTCATGTGGGAAAGTGTTTGGTTCGATAAATCTTGAACAACACGCACCAGGTTTAATTAAATAAAAGTAATTTCATTTGCTTATTTTATTATACGAAAACAAAAAAACAGAAGAAGAAAAAAAAAGAAATTAAGTAAAAGTAGTCTAATGTAACTTGTGATCGAGGAAAAAGACGCAATGAATCTCGATATCCTTCCAGAGACTTCACACACTTTAATGTATAGGGATGGTTGTCCCCTAATACCACTTTCATCATGTTTAAACACTCTTCAAACATTGCCAATGGCTTTCGATGCTCCTTTCGAACATCATATGTAATTGCTAAATTTATCATGCAGATGAATGTGTGAGGACACTATTCTCTCCGAATATAGCTTTCCTCTTCGACAAACACTCTTCAAATAACGGCAAAGCCTTACCATACTCTCCTTGATCTCGATATAACAGCGCTAAAGTATTCATAAACGTTAATGTATCAGGATGCTCCTCTCTTGATACCACCTGCTTATTCTTCAGACACTCCTCAAACAGCGGAAAGGCTTTACCATACTCTCCTTGACCTTTATAGAGGTTAGCTAAAGCAATCACACATCTCAATGTGTCAGAATGATTCTCTCCCAACACAGTTTTACTCAACCTCAATCCTTTAGAGAAAGGGAGCAATCATTTCCTTTATTGAGAAGTCATTCCCACCTGTTACATACAATGGCAGATCATCTAACTCGTCGAAGAGTTGCTTTAGATTATATCTTTTCAAAAATGGTGTTAAAATATCTGGTAATCCATCTTCAATATTAGTCACTGCTTGTTTAATCATTTTCTCGAAACTCTCCACTACAGCAGCTACGATAGGGTGACGCAGAACTTTATTATGTTGTAGCACCTCACACAATGCATCTAATAGATGCTCGTTGAGAAGATATTGCACTTGAGTTGGCGAACTATTCATACAAACATTCACTATCAACCATACAGATTCATGGAATCGATCCTTCTGAACCTTCTTCTTCTTCTCTCTTTTCTCTATCAGCGGACTCTGCTCGATGGTACTGTACTCGTGCATGAAAATTTTGATCTTCGGAATCACACCTGAATCAATTATAGCTTGGATCTGCAATTCGTTCCCTGCAGCTATGTTTGATAATACCCACACTGCATTCCCCTGTACCCCTTTATCAGGATAGTCAACTAACCATAAGAGAGAAGGAATTACTTGAACATCTATCATCATTTGAGTGTGATAGTCATCATTAAAGATGATACTTCCAACAGCTAGTATCGAAGGACAGACAACTTCCTTCGAGGTGTGAAGCATCAAGCTGATGAGAGTTTGTGGTAATGTTTGATAAGCTCTTATAATCTCAGCACAGTGCTCCTCCAAAAGATACGCCAAAACAAAAATAGCATTTCCAGTTGTCTTAATATCAGTGCCTTCGAGAGCGCTTGATAGCAGAGGGAGAAGAGTTGTCAAGGAGATTCGAGTGGGTAATGGTTTGAGCTCTAGATGACTATAGAGAGCTTTCAACATCGCTCTTCTGATCTCAGTTTCCGCTGAAAGACTTATAAGAAGAGATTCCACGTCCCTAAACCAGAGATAGTCCCTTCTTTTGAGGTTTGAAGAAGCAACTTCTCCCAGTGCAGGTAAAATAGAGCAGAGAGTATCTTTATCTTCCAACTGCTTTAGACCGGTTAAAAGATTGTCCATGAGAAAGATATCTTCAGGAAATTCAGGGAAATATTGAATTGTAGTACCTAAGATAATACTTGCCTCTATCTGAAAAGAAACAGTAACAACAGGAAGTAACAAATTCTTTAATCCTTCAAACATCTGATGAAGCTTTGTTAGCTCATTGCAATCAAGATTCTCTATAAAAAAGTGGTAAAGATCATCATTATGAAAAAATAAATTACAACCGCTCTTTCTTTTCTTACCAGAATGAGCAGTAATCGTGAATCTCAATCGAGTTAGTTCAACAAGATCATTCATTATCTGTGCACTTTAGGGTGTGCAATCATGCACCTTCTTCGTTTGATGACTCGATTGATTATAAGGGAAAATGATATCAATAATAATCTTTGATAATGGTAGCTATGAGACGAAGGTATTTGACGACTTCTTTTCGTTTTGATCATCTTCGTTCATTATATATCTGGTGTGCTAGGCTGGCTTTTCTGGCGATCAAATCCCAGGAGCTATCTTTCCTTCCATTGTTAGTGGAGATAAGGACGAAGTCTTTGTTGGGGAAGATGCCTGGAGAAAAAGGAATACCATAGCAGGTCGCAGAACGATCCATGGAGGGACAACACAAAACTGGGAAGACCTCGAGCAGATTTGGCTTCACACCTACAGCAACGAACTACGGGTGGATTCCGAGTACTATCCTCTCTTGATCTGTGAGGCAACTTCAATTGCCAGGAAAGATCGAGAGATGAATATTTACAAAGCCTTTGAGAGCTTTCAGGTTCCAGCCTATTACTCGTCCTTCAATTCAGAGCTGATGATGTATGCAAGCGGTAAAACCACAGGAATGGCTGTATCGTTGGGATATGATGGGAGTATCGTTTGTCCAGTCTATGAAGGAAAAGCAATCCGTTCAGGCATGATTACCACATATGTTGGAGGTCGGCAGATCACAGAGAAGCTAATGACAAGTCTGAAGTGTCGAGGATATGATTTGAATGACATCAGTCATGTCAATGATATGAAAGAGAAAGTCTGTTATATTGCTTCTTATTACGATGATGAAGTAATAAAAGCCAAAGATAGATTACAAACCATCGAACAATCTTATGAATTACTCGACGGGCAAATCATTCAAACTGACGTCGAACGATTCACTGCACCAGAAGTATTGTTCAAACCTCATCTCATGGGAATGAGTGAAGTTAGTCTTCACCAGGCGATCTATACTTCATCTCTCAGATGCGATGAGGATATTAGAAGAAACTTACTTGACTCCGTCATTCTCGGAGGTGGTTGCAGTCTTCTCCCTCAATTGCCTGAGCGTCTACAACGAGAGCTTGCGACACTGTTTCCCCCAACAATCAAGCCCAATCTTGTCGTACCAGAAGAAAGGAAATATAGTGTGTGGCTTGGCGGTTCAATTCTCTCATCTTTGAGTACATTTCAAGAGCAGTGGATAACGAAAGGAGAGTATGATGAACATGGACCTGATATAGTTCACCGTAGATGTTGTTGAGGATAGAACTATTGGATACTCGTCCAGGATTGGATTTCTCCTTACAGAAAGATCTATACAATTATAGTGGTGAACTGTATTTATCTACAGCATCCTTTAATATATATTTTTAATGTTAGGTTTTTATTCTCTCACTTGAAGAATCAAAGGGTTAAAAGTCGAAAGAAGTTAATTAGCAGGTAATTAGCTGGAGAAGTTGAGTCACGTGTCCTATTAGTGTGACTGTGTAAGAAGAAGTATCGTATGTAATGTAGGAAATATCTCCACAGATATACCTTTTGAAAGTTCGTGATAGTGAGAACAGTTATATTGATTCAATTTAACGAACGCACAAACTCTAATATAAGATTGCCTTTTTTTTTTGGATAACGTGCAGAGAAACTCTTTCTTTCCAACACTGTGTTGCAGCACAGACTGTCCAAACTGTTGATTTGTAACGAATAGAAAAGCATTTTCAGTCTTAGTAGGAATGAGCAATGTCAATAATGTGCTGCTGCTCCAAAAACAATTATTTCTTTCAGGAAAAAAAGATAAAAGAAATGAAAAACAAAATAATAAAAACTCCAATAAAAAAACATGGAAATATCATCGAATCTCATCAGAAGATCCAATAAATGAATGAAGGGAAACAACGACAACGACAAAAAAAAAGAAATTATTCAAGACATACGTGATAGAATCAGACAAGACCTAGCAGCTGTGCTATCTTCAGAGCTTTCTCCTTCGTTGTCTTGCATGTATTCACTTGTACTTGCTCCTCCGCACTTAAACTCTCTAACGCCTCCTTCAACACCTCCTGCACTCCTGTAGATGCGATGCCTAACTCATTCCTCAAGAGATCTTTTAACTGGTTCAGTGAGAGTGCAGCTCCCGCCCCTCCATTATCTACCACGTCACTGCCTGTCTTCACAGTCGCATGAGCATGCTCTGACTTACGTCTTTGATACATTGACAAAGCATCGTTTAAGATCGGAACAACTTTCTCTGCTGCATGAGCGATCAGACGCTTCTTATTCTGAACTTCCCATGCACAAAGGAACAAGAACTTAGACACTTCTTTCACAATGCCACGCACTGTATTCTTCATCATCTCCTCTGTCATACTAATACCATTACTCTCTAAGAGAGCTTTCGCCTTCAACAAACTAGCTGCAGGTATTACATCAGGTAATTCCTCGATAATCTTATCCTCAAATAGATTCCCTATGACATCACCTTCCTCTAATCCTGATGATGCTTTCAATGGTTTGCTACTACCAAAGAATACTGGTATTATCTTCATCAAACGACTTTTATTACCATCTTTCACTTTATCTTTATCTCTTTCTCCAGCCTTCATACACTCGATACCACAGATCCACTCGATCAACACATTATCCTCGTCTTCGCTCGTCAGCTTTCTCATTCTTAACAAAGCATCATAAGACACGATCGGCACTAGTACTAACGATCGAGACAATGCTCTGACGAAGCTTGATTGGAAATTCTCTCCCATCTCTAATCTCTTACGATCTAAGAAGGCACGGATTGATCGCATTGAATCTTCTACCGAGAACAACGTCATTCGATCAAATAGAGCTAATGTAAAGTCAGAGTCTCGTGGACCCCACCGATAAGAGATGAACATATCATATTCTTCGAAGGCAGTGTAGTCCACTAACCATGGACCATACAACTTTATCGCATCTTGAACATTCAGCAGACCTCTTCCTCCCGCCACATTCAATGATAATGCAGTCTTCTTCTTCACCAACGATCTGATCTGATTCAATCGAACAAACATCGTTGTTCTATCAGCATTGGAGGAGGTGTTAGCAGTCGAGGCATTGCCTTCAAATCTCAACACTGTAATAAACTTCAATGACTTCAAACACTCTGAGATGATCTCTTCTAATTGATCTCTTAGACGATCATGAATACCAACAGGATTCTTCCCATCCACTAGTACTGAGATCAAATGATGACGTGGATCTGCAAAGATTCGAAAAGTTTGATTACCAAATGCTAATTCTGCTGCATTCTTATAACAACCATATAATGTTGATCGACTCACAAAGTCTGAGGTTTTCATTGACCACATAATTGCTTTACTAATCAACTTCTCGAATAATCCATTCGGTAAGAATCCTAAATGAGAGCAATCATTGAGACTAATCGTTGTCATTTGACCTAATTCATTCGATGGTGTGAATAAGAAGTAAAACTGAGTGGATATCGATCCTTCTGTCAAGGAATAATTGGTCTTTGTTTCTGGTAGCAGAGCAGGCGAGAGATATAACGTCTCACCCAGTTGTTGGGTTGTTGTAGTATTCTCATTCTTATCCCATTTTTCTCCTCCTTCTGATGCTTGTAATGTCAAAGGAACTAATAATCCATATTTTAACATCAGAGCTCTAATTGGACGATAGTTTTCCTTCTGTGACTCGAGTAGTGCCTCTAATAGATGCTCACTAATAATGCCATGCTTCGTCATCTCTTGGAATTCTTTCACATGTGATTTCCTTACTTTACGATGAATCTCTAAAACATGATGAATGCCATCGGTTTGATCAGGAACATGCTTACAGATGACAATCGTTGCAGGCTTCACGAAATATTCTATTGGATCAAGAACGACAACATCTCGTAGGTTATCCTCATCATGCCACATTAGAATACCCATCTCATGAAAGAACCGCAATAAGAATGATACCTTATCCTCTGGGATGTCACATTCGAGTATGATCTTCTTCACATCCTCAAAGGCTAAATATGGCACTTTTCGCTGCTTCAACAGATCTAATACCTGAAACCAACTCAATGGTCGTTCTACATGCACATAGGATGAGGCATCTATCGTTTCTTCAATTCGCTTGAGTAACTCTCGGACTGTCACGTCCTCGATACTTTGAGTGTTGTTTACCGGGTAGAAGCAGAAGTCTGCTTTGCCATTGGGCCCTATTGCTCCGGCATATTCAACCACATACGGCCACGCTAAGCTCCCACTGAATGTCTCATAGATTATTGTAGATATTCTCAAATGCTCTGCTGGGCTACTCACGGTATCCTTACGAGTTCCAACAAAGAAAACTGGAGCAACCTCATGCTTCTCGTTTTGTGTATGAATGATGACAGAGTTTAACCAAAACGTCATATAGCTAAGACAGTCGTCAACTATCTCTTTTGAAGCCTTGCTACTCAACCACTCCATGTTGAAGACCAAGATATAGACTCCAAACCTCGTCAGAAAGAAAGGATGGATCACGTTAAAGACAGACTGTCCTCCGAAGTCAAACACTGAAATCGTGAACTTCGAATCAACGCGAGCTTGATCTCCAAGATACTGCATTACCAACGAGTGGTCGACTTCGTTCTTCAGATCGACTTTTGAACTTCCATCACTCTTTTTCGACTTATTCGGCTTTCCTTCGACTGCACTATGCTTTGTGGCTTCTTCTCGCTCTGCTTTCATCTTGTTGGCCTGGCTATCATCTCTGCTTTCCTCTTTTCCGTGTCCATGGTGTTGGTCAGTTGGTTTAACCCCTGCTGATGTCGGTCTTACGACCTTTTTCGCTGTTGACGCTTGCTCTAACTCTGACTGCGTGAGTAATCGAACTTTCTCTCCTTCAACATATCCTCCCTTTGTCTTTTTCTTCACCAATGCCTCTAACTCGTCCTCATGGTGTGAGTTTCCACCTTTTCCTTGTTTCTCAGTGATTTCCTTCGCCCTTCCCGCCTTCTTATCTAAGATCAACTTCGCAACAGCTGTTTCATATTCTCGCAGCTGCTTCTGTCCTGAAAATTCTGACCACTGAGCGCCTGGACCTCCACCAACACTTGTATATCCCACATTACAAGTGAACTCGTTGATACCTACAGTTGAGGAAGTGCTCTCATATTTTCTTCCTAAGATACTGTTTGACAAGGCGGTTTTTCCTGCTCTTCCTTCTCCTACAATCATAATCTTACTTCTCCCCCACTCTTTCTTTCCTTGGGATAAAGCTTCTTTCATGTAATCTGCATCATCCATCTTCTGAGGTTCCTTCGCCTAATACCAAGAATAAACAGGGCAATTCAGAAAAAAAAATCAGTGCTTACCTTCGGATGAGCTAAGTTAAGAGCTGTTTCACCGATATTGTTTTGAATTGTCGTAGCAGCTCCTTTCTTGATCAGATAGTCTCCTAGCGCTCCACTCTTATCCTTTCGCATAGCAATATGTAGTGCAGTATCTCCAGAATTAGAGTTCTGAAAATTGATATCTGCTTCATATCGCAGCAGCAAATCTATCATCTCTCTTTGTTCAGCTTCACAGGCAATCATCAGCAAGGAATTCCCATTTCCATCAACAGTATCCACGAAAACAAACTGTTTCAACTCGTTTTCTACACCACTAATGTCTCCTTGTTTTACCATAGAATATAAATCCAATTGTATTCGTGATTCATCCACATTTCCCTCAATATTTCCATCATCGTAGAGGATTTCGTAGGACGTGGGACCACTAATAGATTTAATCACTCCTGAGAGACCTTGCGAAAGTCCGAAAGACCAAACGACTACCTTCGTGCCAATAGGGAACTTTATTGAGTTATGCGTTGATGGTGGAGATGATGCTAACTGAATCTCAGGGATTATAGAAGCGTGATCTCTGAGTTCATCACTACGGAAGCCACTGCATCTTTGGTGAACTATATCAGGTCCATGTTCGTCATACTCTCCTTTCGTTATCCACTGCTCTTGAAATGTACTCAAAGATGAGAGAATTGAACCGCCAAGCCACACACTATATTTCCTTTCTTCTGGTACGACAAGATTGGGCTTGATTGTTGGGGGAAACAGTGTCGCAAGCTCTCGTTGTAGACGCTCAGGCAATTGAGGGAGAAGACTGCAACCACCTCCGAGAATGACGGAGTCAAGTAAGTTTCTTCTAATATCCACATCACAACTCATAGCGGACTTGTAGATTGATTGTTGAATGCTGTAATCATCTGAACCACTAAATAGGGGTTGAAATAATACCTCCGGGCAAGAGAATCGTTCCACGCCGGCAAAGAATATCTGCCCGTCTGGCAGTTCATAAGCTCTATCAATACTCGAACTTTGTTCTGCCTTCGTAACTTCCGCTTCATAATCAGTAGCAACATAGCAATGCGTCTCTTTCAGCTTGTTTGCAATGTCATAGTCTTGCTCAGGGCTAAAAGAATACCCTCGCTCATTCATATTGTCCATAAGGCTCTTGGTAATTAAATTTCCGCCAATCGCTGTTTTAGTCATTTCTGAACGGATTGCTTTTCCTTCATAGACTGGACAAACGATACTCCCATCATATCCCAACGATACAGCGATTCCTGTTGTTTTACCACTTGCATACATCATCAGCTCTGAATTGAAGCACGAGTAATAGGCAGGAACCTGAAAGCTCTCAAAGGCCTTGTAAATATTCATCTCTCGATCTTTCCTGGCAATTGAAGTCGCCTCACAGATCAAGAGAGGATAGTACTCGGAATCCACGCGAAGTTCGTTGTTGTAGGTGTGAAGCCAAATATGATGCAAGTCATCCCAGCTTTGCACCGTTCCCGCCTCAAGAGTTCGTTGAACTGTCAAGCTCCCACGTTTTTCCCAGGCATCTTCCCCAACAAACACGCTTTTCTCGCCAGGTCTGGCATTCGCTTTATGCCCGACAATAGTCGGAAAGACAGTTCTTGGTTGATCATCGCCAGAAAATCCAGCCTAACAAAGCATGAGCATAGGTACCTCTAAAGGAAAGAATCGTTCAATTACCCGAGTCTGATAGCTTCCATTATCAAATATTATTGCTGTCATTTTGAAATAATTTGTTTGTGTGAAACGTTTCTCCAAGCTAACGGAAACCACTACATGATTAACGGAAACCGTGTTGAGTTTAAATTCAATTTCAAACAGACAGAGACGAAGCAGATGAACACAATTCGGAAACTAGAAGCTTCTGTGATTAATAAGTAAGCGCGAGACTCGTTTGGTATGTAATTTTTGACCATTTCTTAGGATTGCGGCTGGTGAGGTGGTGCAACGGTCGAGCTCTGCAGTAAAGGAGTTGATCGAGAATTCGATAGATGCAGGGGCAACCTCTGTGACTGTGATTGTAAAACAAGGTGGTCTTCAACTACTTCAAGTTCAAGATAACGGACATGGAATTTCAATGAAAGATCTTCCTCTTGCTTGCGAGCGATTCGCGACCTCAAAACTTACAACCTTCGAGGATCTGAAGACAGTGAAAACCTTCGGATTTCGTGGAGAGGCCCTGGCTAGCATTTCATACGTCGCCAATGTACAAATCATATCACGAACAGCGGATTCTCCATGTGCTTACAAAGCTCTCTATCGTGATGGGAAGCTCCTCACACAGACACCCTGTGCAGGAATGATCGGAACAACCATAACAGTGGAAGATCTCTTCTATAACATGCCAGCACGAAAGCAAGCCTATATAAAGAATGCAAATGAAGAGTATCAAAAGATATTAGAGATTTTGAGTAAATATTCTCTTGAATATTCGAATCAAATCTCTTTCACTTGTAAGAAAAGCGGTCAAAGTTTACCAGACTTATATTGCCCTAAATCTTCCCTGATTGAGACAATGAAGAACTGTTATGGAAATACTGTTGCAAGTGAATTAATTGATTTTTCAATGAAGATTGATGAATCTATTCGTATTAATGAAGGAGCTTCACTTGTTAACAGCTTTATCGAGGAGAGTGACGGGAGACAACAAGAGGAAAGGAAGCTCACTTTTTCAATTACTGGGAAAGTTTCAAATCCAAATTATTCAAGTAAAAAATCTATTTTCATCTTTTTCATTAATCATCGATTAATCGATTGTCCGAGTATGAAGCGAGTGATTGAGACAGTTTATCAAGAAATTCTACCACGCCATACCCATCCGTTTGTTTATTTTTCTATTGAGTGAGTTCTTCTTTTGATTTTCCTTTCTCTTTTATCTGATGGTTTTCTTATTTAGGATTCCTTTCGAGTTCGTGGATGTTAATGTTCATCCTACGAAGCGTGAAGTTCACTTCTTATACGAAGATTTTATTCTCGATCAAATGACTACTGCGCTGAAGGCAACGTTAGGAAATACCACAACGAGTCGCACTTTTGTGATTCAAACTTTATTACCTAATCAATGGTCCGAGACGTCAGAATCTCTGCTAGAAGATCAAGACAAGGACAATAATAATGAGGAGAGAGGAAATGCTAAAAGAGGTCGTGACACAGAAGAGGCGATTACCCCCAATAATATTAATGTCTATCCGAACAAGATGATTCGAGTGGATCATACCAATCAGAAGATTAATTCTTTCTTTCAACAGCAACCAAAGCCATCACAACTACCAGTGACGCTTCCAACACCTCAAACCAACCCTGTTGCTGAAAGTCGCCTTCCGAAGAGCTTCGTCGATCCATGCTCTTGTGGATGCACTGACATGAATCAATTTTGCGGTATTTGTGAGCCTTCAAATCCCATTTCCTCACTTCCCATTCCTTCATCTTCTCAATTAACTACAAGAATGAAAGAACTTCTTCGCGCATCATCATCGTCGTCATCATCTTTTGATCCAATCGCAGTGCTTCTGAATTCATTAAAGCAGAGTTCTGACTCAACAAAAGAAAGAATCATTCGAGAAAGTGTGTACGTCGGAATGATTAATAACAAACTAAGCTTACTTCAACATGAGACAAAGCTATTATTATTCGCACATGCTCCCGCATTAAAACAAATATTTTATCAATTAGCTGTTTTATTAGTCGGACGATTTGATGAACTCTGTTTAAAGCCAGGGATCCCAATAGCTCCACTATTAGAAGCTGCTTTGATGCAAAGTAATGGTGGTATAAAGGAAGGAGAAGTCGAGAGCTCAGTGAAGGTGTTAATAGAGAATGCAGAGTTTCTGTTCCGTGTTTTTCGCATTGGTTTTGATAAAGATGGAAATTTAACATTACTTCCTCTATTA
>VKHI01000842.1:0-12297 GCA_015145745.1 Poterioochromonas sp. DS
CAAGACGAACCTGCCTGCGCTGGATTATGCCCAGATTTAACTTATCAGCAAAGGTACTCACCCTTTGCCTATCAATTTCTTGTTTCGACTTTGATCTTTCGCCAAGAATTCTTGGTTTCATTGCATGCTCCGCGATTGGATTTTTGCTTTCATTGATTGGAACATTTGTTTTGTTTGGAGGGACGTCAGATAATAACATCAGAATATTCGCTGTACTTTATGTTCTGGGCAATGTGATTGGTGAGTCCTGTGAGGTAATGCCTATCTTTTAATTTATTAACTCTGCCTTAATAGCGCTATGCTCAACTGGATTTCTTCTTGGACCCAAAGCCCAATGTAGGAAGATGTGGTTACCGACACGACGATGGTCGACAGGTTTTTATTTGTTGATGATTATAATTGTCTTCATCGTTGCGTTATTAAAGCAGAACGTTTTCTTAGTCCTATTTTTATTGGTTGTAGAAATTCTTGCTGGAACTTGGTATTCCATTTCTTACATTCCATTCGGGAGAAAAATTGTTCTGCAATTCTTCAGAGCAACTGGAGTTTGCTTTCCTTGTTTCTTTGTCTCAGACAAAGTCCAAGAAGCATGCAAGAAACAAAACCAATCAAAATCAACTACTTCAGGATTAACCAATGTCTTTGGTGGAACGACAACAAAAAAATAATTTTTGCGTAATTAAAATAGACCTCTGAGCATCATTCTTGATTCATTCGCAAAGGATAGAGTGATCATTCGCAAAGGATTTGAAATAGTTCAAACTATTCTGAACAGCCGAGACTCCAATATTGTACACTATCGAAGTAGGCTCCAACAAATTATCGGAATCTCCATAAACCTGTAACAATGTTAACAGAGAATGCGAATATACAAGAACTTTAACTCACTTGAGGACCAGTCCAAAACTGGTCTACTACAGGAATTGAAGTCACGATGTGATTTCTCCTACATTCATCAAACTGTAACGGCGCCGTGATACTTCTCTGAGAAACAGATAAACCACTAAGCGAGTAGCAGCAATGATAGAAATCACGACTTTTTCCAGGCTTGTCGCGCATTCCGCCATAATCAAAGTTTTGCGCACAATGAAGGATGTATTTTTGGAGAGCATACTGATTAAATGGCAGCGAGCCACTGTAATTTGAAACAACGTTTAAACCATGGTCACTAAATTGTAACTCAGCATCAGGAGCGTCCGGAACGATGTTCTGAGTTCGCTCAGTAAAAAATAATTGAACATCGTACAAATCATTCCCACCGAGCTTCATTACTTCCAGAATTGCTGCTGCGGATCCTTGCCAGAAAGAGTAACAAGAATCAACAAGTTTATTTGTTCGCCCTTGAAAACCACCTTCAAATTTCATTTGACGATTCAAGAGCCATTTCTCCAAAAGAACTAAGTTACACCGTCGATAGTCACCTAATATCAAAAGAGTAGCCAAAGCACAGAAGTTATATCCACCATGCGCTTCATTACCAGGTTCTCCACCAAATCCGCCTGGATAAAGGTTATGCGAAGTTCAACTCAATTCAATTTTTTCATCGTTTACCTTCGTAGGTTTGACACTTCAATACGAAATCTGCAACTCCCTGTGTCAACTCTGGGGTGAGTATATTCAATAATCGAGAGATACTAATGACAGTATAAGTCGATCTAGTATCAGTCTCTCCGTCAATATGAATGGAAAAGCCTCCACTTGGTTGTTTTAATCTTAAAAACCAACGATACATCGCCTGTCTGTCAACACTAGACAGAGCTTCCGAAGATCCGATCATACAAAGGGAAAGAACAGCTGCATAATTGGGAGCTCCTTGTGAAATTTGCATCGGTCCTCCACCAAATCCCCCAGATTTGTTCTGAATGCATTGGAGAGTGGAGATAATTCTCTCGTGAAAAGATCGAGTATTTACACCAAGAAGGTAGAGCGAATGGAGAATCCAGTAAATAATCCAAGGTCGACTTGCATCAAGGGAGACGAAACCAGCGGGCAGTTCATCAAAGTTATGAATTAAATAGTCAGCATGACTCCTTCTTAACAGTCGTATCTCATTCTCGGCATTAATAACGCCTTCATCCCGAAATTTTGTAAACGATGAGGACTCCCCACAAATAAACTGATTTAATAGTTGGGAGCAAACTCGTTCGCACGAGCATTGCTCATAAGAGGTTGTTGTGGGATAATTCTCTTCGTCGAATAACATTTTATCACAGTGCGACGTAAAGTAAAGAGAATATTAAGTTTAAAAAAATGCGACGAATTTTAGTCTCTTTGTTCAGTCTTCTTGCCTTTTCATTTGCGCAGTTTCAAGAACTGAGCACTTGCTTAGAGGAGCAGTTACATGGACGCAAGTACAAAAAAGTTCGTGACCCTCTTTTCTCAGTGGTTTATGGTAATGCGGCGGTGGAAGTTCTAAATGCATATAGTACTCTTGAAATGAAGGAGCTTGAAGCCTTTGCACACTGTTATCAACTTCAGGAATCACTGGAAATTGAGGGAGGAAATTTTAAGCATGAAATTCCTTTTTCTCTTATCGCGAGTTACTTCCCCAGCTTTTCCACCAGCCTCACCAATGTATTGGAAGAAGGCTTCAAGAAGGCGCGGTGGGATAAAGAGATTCTTAAAAACCTGCGAATATCCAATTTTTCTTTTGTTTCCTCTGAAGGTATGTCAATGGATCCATACTTGGAGGAGTTAAAGGTTAAACAGAAACAATTGCAACAACAAAAATCTGTTTTTGTGATTGGACCACTCGCAGAAATTACTGCTGACACAACTCATGCGGAGGCTATGAGCCGTGATGATAAACTTCGAGACCTTATAACTTCTGATTATTCTGATGCCTATGAAATTATTTTACTTCTTTCAGACAGAACAAAATTCTCTGGAGGGGAAATTGTCATAGACTACAAGCCATTAAGCCCGAATCAATCCAGTCCTTCGTCCAGTAAGGACACTGACGAATACGACGATGAACTCGTCACAAATGTTGTCCCCAATTACCATAAACCTGAAGTGGATAAACTCACCGTTGAGAAGGGAAGCATTTTAATCATTCATCCATTTTTCAGATACGGAATTACTCCTGTCCAGCATGGAAAGAGAAATGCATTAACAATACGTTTAAAATCAAATTCGAATTCGTGACCGACCGAGTTGAGAAGGCTTTGTTTCTATTCTGTGATCCGTGCTTCTAATTCATTACATGCTTTAAAATTTCTTTCTGACCATCCCGGAAGCGGAGAGTTTGAATCGCCGTTTAATCACTCTAATCGATGGACGACTGAAATGAGGATTGATTTAACGTAGCGAAGGATTTGATTCACTAGATTTGAATGTGCCTAGTTTAAGCAGGAAAGGGAGCTGGAAATACAATGTAATACAAAGGAGATTATTTACACAGTTTTCTTATTCCGTCCTCTTGGGTCATGTTCCACGGTTCGAACAGCTTTTTCTCAGGGAGTGAACCAATTGGTAAATTTATTCGATATAAGCAAGAGTTTCAACGAAAATAAATGGAATTAATTTCGTGTGACACCGACTTTAAATAGCACTAATCTACTAAAAGAATTTTGATTCGTTCGTAATAAAGCTGAGTGCTTCTATTTTTAAGGGTTCATTATCTTCAACTTCGTCGAGTACTCGAAGAGCTGTCATGAGATAATCTTCTCGGCCCTTCGTTTTGACGACCTCAGTATATAGATTTGGATACCGCCAACTATATTGCAGCTCTTTTTGAAGAAATTTTTCGCTAGGAATATGACTAAATTCGATGTCTTCAAGGCTTCCAATAGTATCTGGATGAATTTCTGACGAGCCTTGAATTAGAATTATGTCATCAGAAGAATCAACACAGGTAGCGAAAAATTCGAACCGTTTGGCGAGATATGCGGTCAAACGACGATAAATCTCTGCTATTTCGCTGTCTTTAATATGCTTAAAGCTTGTAAGTAAGTCATTAAAAACAGGTCGAACAAATGACTCCTCTGAAATTTCGTTCTGAAGGAGATCGACTGAGATAAAGTTTGTTTGATGATATACGGTCAGTAAAAATGCCTTGGCAAATTTGAGGTCGCTTTGCAAATAAGAGGAGGAGGAAGCGAGTAAAGCAAAAGAAGATTTCCAATATTCAAGTGCTGAGAACGAAAATAAAGTTAAAAAGAGGATGAATGAAAGCTGAAATTCGCCAAGTATATGCTTCAGATCAGACAATCTCAGAAGCCACGACTTATCTAATTTCATAGATGTGATATCAGTTGCATTTAGTGTTGGAAAAGATTTTTCCAAATGTTGCTGTTCTAAAGTCTCGACAGAGGTAAACTTAGGAAAAGCAATATGATCCAGATCAGGATTGTCTTCTGCACAGTTTCCAGCATAGAATGGTTCAATGATTTGCAATCCACAAAGTTGAAGCGTTCTATCGTTGACGCTTGCTGTCAGATTCAGCCACGTCTGAAACTGATTTTCTGGAAAATTGATTAATTTCTCGTGGAGAGAATTTACAATAGTGTGTTGTACATCAGCTTCGGAAGAGGACATCAGGTCTTCTTGGACAAACAATCCAAGATCCGGGTTCCAAGATAAAATAATAATCGGTCTTGAAGACTCAACTCTCACAAATAGGCCACATCGGGAACTATTCGCAGAACCGAAATAAATTAAATGCAGTCCAAATGGAACGCCAAGAAATCCTCGAAAAGATTTTGATACATTGTAGACCATCAAATCAATTCCAAACTCAACATCAGCTGGACCCTCACCAATCAAAATTGCACCTTTTTGCTTAAAGTATTCAGTCATGAGAAATGAAATCCGTTTTTACAAATTGGCAGCTCACCTAAGCCACTTCGAAAAGATCTCGGAGCCATCCGAGGCAGAACCGTGATACGGGCTCGATGTTCAAACATGAAGACAAGAAGGTGACTTTGGCAGAGAACCTGGCCTTCATCGAGCAGATTCCCTTCCTCGTCACCATCAGTCGAGGTCTAGGTCTGATGACGGTGCAGAATGTGGAGAGTAAGGAGCATGCATCGATCATGGCTGCAGTGAGACATGTTCAGTCGCTGTACAAGAAGCATGGCTTTGTTGTACACACGTTGCTGAGCGACACGGAAAGCGCAGTGAAAGGCATGGAGTTGGCGCTGGGCGATATCGGAATCAAGCTGAACCTGGCGTCGAAAGGCGAACATGTGCCTGAGGTGGAACGAGCGATTCGTCAGATCAAGGAGCGAGTGCGTGGCTTTATCAACACGTTACCTTACCGATTACCCAACATCATGGCTCTCTTGAATTCTTCACAGTCGTACTTGCGATGTCCTACAAGGCCACAGAACCAACACTTGTCATCGGTGGCGTTGGATGTGGATGTGGATGGAGTTCGTATGGTGGTTCATTTGGTGTATCATTGTGTATGGGCGATCAACCTCTTTCCTCGTACTGGCCTGTCACAGTCTCCGAAAGAACTGTTTACAGGGGTGAAGGCTAGAGAGACTTCCGTCTGCAGTTCGGATCCTATGTGCAGGTTCATGAGGACGATAGCATCACCAACACCATGAAGCCACGCACCACAGGAGCCATGTCGCTCGGTCCGTCAGGGAATATGCAGGGTGCGTACAAGTTCCTGAGTCTGGACACGTGGAAAGTGATTGTACGTCGGAGCTGGACAGAGTTGCCGATCCCTAACGATGTGTTGAGACTGATCAACAGCAAGACAGAAGATGTTGATGTTGGTGTTGATGTAGAAGATGATGTGGGAGGCAACGCGGCTGGAACGCTAAAACTTCGAGTTTTAAGAAAAGCAACTTTTTAACAAAATAGTGTATTTGCATAATTCCAACTAATCAATGGTTCTAAATCACTGTAATTTAATAAGAGCGAATCCAATTACATTCTTGTTTGTTTTGTGATTATCCAATTCAGATTATCAACGTTAGCCTTATAGACTGCGGTGTATTTTCTGTACAAATATGCAGGGTGCGTACAAGTTCCTGAGTCTGGACACGTGGAAAGTGATTGTACGTCGCAGCTGGACAGAGTTGCCGATCCCTAACGATGTGTTGAGACTGATCAACAGCAAGACAGAAGATGTTGATGTTGGTGTTGATGTAGAAGATGATGTGGGAGGCAACGCGGCTGGAACGCTAAAACTTCGAGTTTTAAGAAAAGCAACTTTTTAACAAAATAGTGTATTTGCATAATTCCAACTAATCAATGGTTCTAAATCACTGTAATTTAATAAGAGCGAATCCAATTACATTCTTGTTTGTTTTGTGATTATCCAATTCAGATTATCAACGTTAGCCTTATAGACTGCGGTGTATTTTCTGTACAAATATGCAGGGTGCGTACAAGTTCCTGAGTCTGGACACGTGGAAAGTGATTGTACGTCGCAGCTGGACAGAGTTGCCGATCCCTAACGATGTGTTGAGACTGATCAACAGCAAGACAGAAGATGTTGATGTTGGTGTTGATGTAGAAGATGATGTGGGAGGCAACGCGGCTGGAACGCTAAAACTTCGAGTTTTAAGAAAAGCAACTTTTTAACAAAATAGTGTATTTGCATAATTCCAACTAATCAATGGTTCTAAATCACTGTAATTTAATAAGAGCGAATCCAATTACATTCTTGTTTGTTTTGTGATTATCCAATTCAGATTATCAACGTTAGCCTTATAGACTGCGGTGTATTTTCTGTACAAATATGCAGGGTGCGTACAAGTTCCTGAGTCTGGACACGTGGAAAGTGATTGTACGTCGCAGCTGGACAGAGTTGCCGATCCCTAACGATGTGTTGAGACTGATCAACAGCAAGACAGAAGATGTTGATGTTGGTGTTGATGTAGAAGATGATGTGGGAGGCAACGCGGCTGGAACGCTAAAACTTCGAGTTTTAAGAAAAGCAACTTTTTAACAAAATAGTGTATTTGCATAATTCCAACTAATCAATGGTTCTAAATCACTGTAATTTAATAAGAGCGAATCCAATTACATTCTTGTTTGTTTTGTGATTATCCAATTCAGATTATCAACGTTAGCCTTATAGACTGCGGTGTATTTTCTGTACAAATATGCAGGGTGCGTACAAGTTCCTGAGTCTGGACACGTGGAAAGTGATTGTACGTCGCAGCTGGACAGAGTTGCCGATCCCTAACGATGTGTTGAGACTGATCAACAGCAAGACAGAAGATGTTGATGTTGGTGTTGATGTAGAAGATGATGTGGGAGGCAACGCGGCTGGAACGCTAAAACTTCGAGTTTTAAGAAAAGCAACTTTTTAACAAAATAGTGTATTTGCATAATTCCAACTAATCAATGGTTCTAAATCACTGTAATTTAATAAGAGCGAATCCAATTACATTCTTGTTTGTTTTGTGATTATCCAATTCAGATTATCAACGTTAGCCTTATAGACTGCGGTGTATTTTCTGTACACATTTGGTGTATCATTGTGTGTGGGCGATCAACCTCTTTCCTCGTACTGGCCTGTCACAGTCTCCGAAAGAACTGTTTAACAGGGGTGAAGGCTGATTTGAAGAGAGACTTCCGTCTGCACTCTAGCTAACACCATGAAGCCTCGCACCACAGGAGCCATCTCGCTCGGTCCGTCAGGGAATATGCAGGGTGCGTACAAGTTCCTGAGTCTGGACACGTGGAAAGTGATTGTACGTCGGAGCTGGACAGAGTTGCCGATCCCGAACGATGTGTTGAGACTGATCAACAGCAAGACAGAAGATGTTGATGTTGGTGTTGATGTAGAAGGTGATGTGGGAGGGAACGCGGCTGGAGACCTTGTGAACGAGGATGATCACAGCACTGCGACTGCAAAGCAAAAGGCGAAGTATGCTGTACAGAAAATACACCGCAGTCTATAAGGCTAACGTTGATAATCTGAATGGGATAATCACAAAACAAACAAGAATGTAATTGGATTCGCTCTTATTAATTTAAAGTGATTTAGAACCATTGATTAGTTGGAATTATGCAAATACACTATTTTGTTAAAAAGTTGCTTTTCTTAAAACTCGAAATTTTAGCGTTACATATTGAGCACTACTGCGCAACAGTGCAGGTGCATGAGGACGATAGCATCACCAACACCATGAAGCCTCGCACAACAGGAGCCATGTCGCTCGGTCCGTCAGGGAATATGCAGGGTGCGTACAAGTTCCTGAGTCTGGACACGTGGAAAGTGATTGTACGTCGGAGCTGGACAGAGTTGCCGATCCCGAACGATGTGTTGAGACTGATCAACAGCAAGACAGAAGATGTTGATGTTGGTGTTGATGTAGAAGGTGATGTGGGAGGGAACGCGGCTGGAGACCTTGTGAACGAGGATGATCACAGCACTGCGACTGCAAAGCAAAAGGCGAAGTATGCTGTACAGAAAATACACCGCAGTCTATAAGGCTAACGTTGATAATCTGAATGGGATAATCACAAAACAAACAAGAATGTAATTGGATTCGCTCTTATTAATTTAAAGTGATTTAGAACCATTGATTAGTTGGAATTATGCAAATACACTATTTTGTTAAAAAGTTGCTTTTCTTAAAACTCGAAATTTTAGCGTTACATATTGAGCACTACTGCGCAACAGTGCAGGTGCATGAGGACGATAGCATCACCAACACCATGAAGCCTCGCACAACAGGAGCCATGTCGCTCGGTCCGTCAGGGAATATGCAGGGTGCGTACAAGTTCCTGAGTCTGGACACGTGGAAAGTGATTGTACGTCGGAGCTGGACAGAGTTGCCGATCCCGAACGATGTGTTGAGACTGATCAACAGCAAGACAGAAGATGTTGATGTTGGTGTTGATGTAGAAGGTGATGTGGGAGGGAACGCGGCTGGAGACCTTGTGAACGAGGATGATCACAGCACTGCGACTGCAAAGCAAAAGGCGAAGTATGCTGTACAGAAAATACACCGCAGTCTATAAGGCTAACGTTGATAATCTGAATGGGATAATCACAAAACAAACAAGAATGTAATTGGATTCGCTCTTATTAATTTAAAGTGATTTAGAACCATTGATTAGTTGGAATTATGCAAATACACTATTTTGTTAAAAAGTTGCTTTTCTTAAAACTCGAAATTTTAGCGTTACATATTGAGCACTACTGCGCAACAGTGCAGGTGCATGAGGACGATAGCATCACCAACACCATGAAGCCTCGCACAACAGGAGCCATGTCGCTCGGTCCGTCAGGGAATATGCAGGGTGCGTACAAGTTCCTGAGTCTGGACACGTGGAAAGTGATTGTACGTCGGAGCTGGACAGAGTTGCCGATCCCGAACGATGTGTTGAGACTGATCAACAGCAAGACAGAAGATGTTGATGTTGGTGTTGATGTAGAAGGTGATGTGGGAGGGAACGCGGCTGGAGACCTTGTGAACGAGGATGATCACAGCACTGCGACTGCAAAGCAAAAGGCGAAGTATGCTGTACAGAAAATACACCGCAGTCTATAAGGCTAACGTTGATAATCTGAATGGGATAATCACAAAACAAACAAGAATGTAATTGGATTCGCTCTTATTAATTTAAAGTGATTTAGAACCATTGATTAGTTGGAATTATGCAAATACACTATTTTGTTAAAAAGTTGCTTTTCTTAAAACTCGAAATTTTAGCGTTAGATATTGAGCACTTCTGCGTAACACGCTCGGTACGTCAGCGAATATGCAGGGTGTGTACAAGTTCCTGAGTCTGGACACGTGGAAAGTGATTGTACGTCGCAGCTGGACAGAGTTGCCGATCCCTAACGATGTATTGAGACTGATCAACAGCAAGACAGAAGATGTTGATGTTGGTGTTGATGTAGAAGTTGATGTGGGAGGCAACGCGGCTGGAGACCTAGTGAACGAGGATGATCACAGCACTGCGACTGCAAAGCAAAAGACGAAGTATGCTGCCGAAACTGTGGTTCCTCACAATCCTGAGTCTTCAGAAGATGATGACTCTGTCGAAGGCCATTCTTCTTCTTCCTCTTCTAACGACAGCAAGCCCATTGCAGGGGTGAGGAAACGAATCAACCCCACTGAGAAGAGCTTGATGCTATCTCCACTGATGGGGATGACGACGACGACGACGATGATGACGAGGAAGATGAGTCCACAGATAGTAGTGATCAGTCGAAGATGAGGATGTGATGACAAGAGATGAGCAGGATGAAGGAACAGCATGCCCATCTTCCACTCATCCATCCTTCTACTGATGCATGGGTATTCAATACGTTTTCTGTGAAGAAAGGCATCGAGCTCATGGCGACTCAGCTCGCGCTGCCACCGCGACGAGCTCGCTCAGATGATCAAGAAGGAGGACTTCCTGTCCGTGCATCATCACCACTCTCTGAGGAACAGAGAAAGAAAATCTCAGATCCATCATGTTCCTCAAGCTCAAGCGTGACGGCCGACTGAAAGCGAGACTCGTAGTGTAAGAGGCGGAGATTGCAAGAGTCCAGGTGACCGAGTCTGAAGTATCTTCTCCCACGCTTAGCTGCTGAGAGTGTCTTCGTGACGTTGACGATTGATGCAGCGGAGGATAGAGAGGTGCGGCTTGCTGATAACGAAGGAGCGTACCTAGAGCATACATGGACGAAGAAGTGTGATGGAAGTAGAGACGCGGACTTGCTGACGAGATCATCAATGATGCCTTCAGTGGGTCTTTCCTTCGCGTCTTGCGCTCGAACAACAGCTCACGATGTTGTTGGTCAAGGTTCTTACGGGCATGCAGTGAGTATGAAGAAGATGGTGCAAGAGCATTGCCCATCTTCCACTCATCCTCGGAGCATCCGAGGCAGAACCGTGAGAGAGACACCAAGGCTTCGTATCGATACGGAGTCGTGTTCAAAATAAAACATGAGACAACGAAGAGTGATCTTGGCATCCGAGCATTTGCTCGAGATCGAGCATTCCTTCCTTCGTCACCATTATCGAGTCTAGTCATGAGATATGATCGGATGACAGAATGGCTGCAGCAGGAATGTTCAGTGCTGTACAAGAAGCATGGTTTTGTTGTAAAAGAGTCACAGATCGGGCCGGTCGCTCAGGTTAATATGAAATGCAGGGTGCGTACAAGTTCTGAGTCTGGACACGTGGAAAGTGATTGTACGTCGCAGCTGGACAGAGTTGCCGATCCCTACGATGTATTGAGACTGATCAACAGCAAGACAGAAATGTTTGTTGGTGTTGATGTAGAAGTTGATGTGGAGGCAACGCGGCTGGAGACCTAGTGAACGGAGGATGATCACAGACTGCGACTGCAAAGCAAAAGACGAAGTATGCTGCGAAACTGTGGTTCCTCACAACTGAGTCTTCAAAATGATGACTCTGTCGAAGGCCATTCTTCTCTTCTCTTCTAACGACAGCAAGCCATTGCAGGGTGAGGAAACGAATCAACCACTGAAAGAGCTTGATGCTATCTACATCACGATGGGGACGACGACGACGACGATGAATGAGAGAAATGAGTCCACAGATAGTAGTGACTCAGTCGAAGAGGATGTGTGATGACAATGAAGATGAAGCAGATGAAGAACAGCATTGCCCATCTTCCACTCATCCTCCATCCTTACTGATGCATGGGTATGCAATATTTTTCTGTGAAGAAAGGCATCGAGCTGCATGGCGACCTCGCGCTGCCATCCGCGACGAGCTCGCTCAGATGATCAAGAAGGAGACTTCCGTCCCGTGCATCATCACCAACTCTCTGAGGAACAGAGAAAGAAATCCTCAGATCCATCATGTTCTCAAGCTCAAGCGTGACGGCCGACTGAAAGCGAGACTGTAGCTGACGGAGATTGCAAGCAGTCTTCGGTACCGAGTCTGAAGTATCTTCTCCACGCCTCAGCTGCTGAGAGTGTCTTCGTGACGTTGACGATTGATGCAGCGGAGGATAGAGAGGTCGCGCTTGCTGATATCGAAGGAGCATTGGAACAGCACAAGAGAGAAAGGTTTCATAGCATCGTGGCCAAGCTACTCTATTTGTCCAAGCATGGTCGTCCTTATATCCTCACGGCAGTATGTTTCTTGACGACTCGTGTGTTGCGTGCCGATGAGGATGATTGGAAGAAGTTAGAACGAGTAGTGGCATACTTGAGAGGAACGACGAACCTGGTGATGAACCTGGTGACGAACCTGGTTTTGTGATTATCCAATTCAGATTATCAACGTTAGCCTTATAGACTGCGGTGTATTTTCTGTACACATGTTCCTTACTATCCACATTCTGCACCGTCATCAGACCTAGACCTCGACTGATGGTGACGAGGAAGGGAATCTGCTCGATGAAAGCCAG
>VKHI01000843.1:0-12291 GCA_015145745.1 Poterioochromonas sp. DS
CCAATATGAAGATATTGTAAAGTAGAGTAGATTATTAATTTGATAAGTAAATATGGTTTTCCATATTCTGACATATTCATAAATTTGATTCGGAAGAAGTGTCAATCAATCTTTGTCTTGGGTCCAAAAGTTAGGAGAGTGACAGCCAACATTCAGATTTAGACCATGTGAGCAGTTTCGGACAACAGCCCTTCTAAATTTAAAAAAATTTACGATATCCTTGATTTGGTCTGAGCCCACTTATTTCAGATTTATAAATTTTCTCCACTCAAATTAGAAATATAGAAAAATTTGTCCGAAACTAGCGCTCCGAAAGCTAAATTTAGATTTTAGAAGTGACTTTCGGATTACTCTAATAGGATAGAGTGAGACCTTCGCTCGAGAAGAAGGTTTGATTTATGGAACATAGAATGAGGGAATAAATGGAGATGAAATGTAGGAAGCATATATCATTAACAGTTTGCTGCTCATACTCCACGGCATTCGACTCAACTCATAATTCACCAAAGAGTGGACGTTTTACATTGATTAAACAGAAGGTTCGATTGCGAAGAGTAAAGTTACTGGAATTAAAAGAATCAAACAAGAAATTGAACAAGTCAGAGTAGTCGCACTCATAAATCAATGTCAATGAAAGTCACAAAGTTGTAATAATCTCGTCCAAAAGATGAATGGGAAGATTATTCAACAAAAGGGATTCTTTTGTGATAGAGTTATTATAGATGGAAAGCTTTTGAAGCATCGAACTGTTTGATTAGATTAGATTACTTTCCTAAAGGTTCAATCTTCTATCCTTTTCTTTTTCAAATCTTTTTCATCGATAATATCATTCCTCTTTCCTGCCCTTTCACTGATATGGTGTTTATGTTACATTTGCTTCACATTACACGTTTTTCTCTTTCATATTGACTTCCGCGGACATATCGTCATCATAATCGAGCCTGATAAGATAATAATAATTATTTTGACAAATCTCAGGTCATCTCTATTTCTTACATATTTTTTCTGTAACAGTAACAGACTACGGTTTTCATCTTCTCCCGAAGATTGAGTGACTGTAAGAACTGCTGTTCTGTTATGATAGTTCAGATGGATCATTAATGGAGGAAGATCATAGACAGCAGATCTTAATAGGGCTAGTGATGTTTCCATTCTAATACTCTTCCATTAAAAGTAGTAAATACTTAATATACATAAAGGGAAAGTAACAATAATATTGGTGAATAATTTTGGAAGAACAACTTCAAGCTGTATGGCGTTATCATAATCACCACTTCCATCAGATGTTGGTAAACCTAACCATGTGATCGTCAATCCACCGACAATCCAACCAATGAAACTCAGAATTATAGCCATTCTCATGCAATTCTTCTTGATTGATTCTCTCTCTTCATCTATCTACATACAGGTTACTCACGAATTAGATTAGGAAAGCACTCGTTCAAGGTGATATCACAGAAAAATGTCATCCATCTTATTGGAAAGGCTTCAACACTGAAAGAGAATCTTTTGTTAGTGGTGAGATGCAGTTTGAGATGAAAAAAAAGAAAAAAACAATTCAAAGCGAGAAACGACATAAAATATAACTAATTCAGCTAGGTAAATAAATAATGATCGAATACAATAAATGAATTATTGAATTAACTACGTAAAGTCAAGGTTACCAGACCTTAACTGAAACCCTAACTTCGATAAATTGGTATTGTTGAGAGCAGAAGGCTGAGACATGATATTAGCTTCATTTAACAGCAAACGCATCGATTCTTCCCCTTTCCTTCACTTGCTGCGCTTAGCGGTTCAGACTTCATTCTTTCATTTACCTGTCTTGTGAGCATCAGAAATGCTTCATCCACATTGGTTGCGTCCTTCGCTGATGTCTCAATATATTCCATTCCCATTGACTTCGCGAACTCCTACTAGACCAATACCATACCATGAGAAAGAGGAGGAGATTGATATTTATTCATTGAAAGAAACAGCATCTGCGACATCATATACGATGAGAATACCGTGACTATTACGATAATAAAAGGAAGTGATTCCGAATCTCTCTCCTGGTGATCTAACATCCCACTAAAATTATGATACCATATTTCAACCAATACAGGATGGGATAAATCGTGGAACTTGCGACTTGAAGCTTAACGATCCATCAATATCGACAGTGCGGTGTTTCTTATGGGTAGTAAGCCTCAGAAGAAAGAAGTAGAGGAAACTTTACTTACAAATTCAACCCCTATAGTAGTCATGTAAGTTTCGGTGTAGATATTATCAACAAATCTCAGAAGTAAATTTGATTTCCCAACTCCGGAATCTAAAAGGAGAGAGTTAGTTACACGGCAAACTCATTCTTCACAAACCATCAAAAACATAAAAACTCATGAATTCTGTAACTGGCGACTTGAAACAAAAATTAGATTTAGTTGTAGTATCATACTTGAAGTAATACTATTGTAAAGTGAGTAGTCCCTTTTATCGAAAGGATTGACACCAAAATCAATTCGTTCATTGATTGTGAAGGATATTATCATATCTTTTAATAATCATTGTGAAAAAATGAATAATGATTATGATTTTCATTATCAATTATTTTTAATTGGAGGTATGTTAATAATAAGAATCAATAATCAATAGAACGAAAGATTTCAAGGTAACTATCTAAATCGATTCTCCTTTCCTCTTATTAGATTATGGAGTTGGTAAATCATCTTTGCTTCTGAGATATACCGATGATACCTATACTGAAGCTCATATTACCACTATTGGTGTTGACTTTGTGAGTGAACTTTCTCTTTTGGATCTTAGTCTGTCGTCTCACATCCTTACTTAGAAAATCCATTATGTCGATCTAGATGGATCGAGGATTAAACTTCACATAGTAAGTTCCCTCCTTATCTCCCTCGCATATTGCTTGAATTCAGGTTTTCATGATAACAGTGGGATGCGCATGGAGGAAAGAAATTCCGCGAAATCACTTCCGCTTATTACCGTGGTGTTCACGGTGTTCTCATCGTGTTTGATATCACTGATGTTGTTTCCTTCAATGATGTGAAGTACTGGTTAAATGAAATCACCAAATGGGCCAGTAAGAATGTCAACAAGCTGTTAGTCGGAAACAAATCCGACTTAGACTCCCAGCGAGCCGTCACCTTCGAAGAAGGACAGGTAACAATAGAATATCAATCTCTCCCTTATTGCTATGATTGCTATGGTTAATATGGTATTGATATAGTAGGAGTTCGCGAAGTCAATGGGAATGGAATATTTTGAAACGTCAGCGAAGAACTCAACCAATGTGGATGAAGCATTTCTGATGCTGACAAGTGAGATAAATGAAAGAATGAAGTCTGAACCGCTAAGTGCACCAAGCGAAGGAAAGGGGAAGAATCGATGCGTTTGCTGTTAAATGAAGCTAATATCATCATGTACTTCTGCAATAACATCAACACCAATATCTACATATAAATAGTAATAGTAGGAGACTGTCTTCGAGAACGTTGGCTTTACATCGCAATAAATGACCAATACTACATCATTTTATATATAGGTTTGTAGGTTAATATCTAGTTTTGTATAGTATCGAAATTTTAATCGTTATAATTAATGAAGCTCATAGAAGTAGTTCTATAATTGGCCTGATGTGACAAAAAAGGATTTTACGAAGAACTTTGCCCTTGCTCTATTATTACGATAATTAAGGAGTGAGAGATTCAAACCAAAGATACCAATCTCAACCATTCAATAAAGAGCTAATGCAGAGGCATATAACAACCCTATTCCTGTCGTGTCGTTGGAAAGAATTCACGGCAATTTGCTACTTGAACGACATTGTAGAGAGAGTAGTCCCTTCTATCGAGAGGACTGACAAAAATCACTTCGTTCAGTGTGAAGGCAGGGTATTATCGTATCTTTTTAATAAAAATGAATAATGATTATGATTTTCTTTATAAATTATTATTAATTGGAGGTATGTTAATAATAATAATAATAATCAATAATCAAGAGAACGAAAGAAAGAAAGAAGTATTACTTCTTTCAACGTTCAATATGTCGATCTAAATTAACTCTGCCTCCCTCTCATAGATACAGTCGGGAAGACAAGTTTAGTGATGAGATTTGTTTATAATATGTTCAAAGAAGGTAGTATTACCAATCTAGATTTGGACTTTGTAAGTAACTTTTCTTTTCTTCATTTGTTGGCTATCTGACTTTCTTTTATAAATCCTTAGATATTCCACACTGTCGTTGTTGATGGAAAGAGGATTAAGCTGCAATTGGTAAGTCCAATCAATATACTGTTGTATAGTTTGAATGAAGGTTTCACGACGGCAGTGGGATTATAAAAAAGGAGAGGAGAGATTTCGCCGATTCCCTTTCAGTGATTATCGTCTAAGTCATGGTCTTTTCATCGTGTATGATATCACTAATGTTGAGTCTTTCAACGATTTAAAAATTTGGTTGAGTGAAATTACCAAGCACGGCGGTGAGAATGTAAACAAGTTGTTAGTCGGAAACAAGTCTGATTTAGACTCCCAGCGAGCCGTCACTTTCGAACAAGGACAGGTAAGAATAATATCTATTTCCTCCATTCTCTCTGATTGTTATGTGCCTATGATTGCTATGCTTGATATGGTATTGGTCTAGTAGGAGTTCGCGAAGTCAATGGGAATGGAATATATTGAGACAACAGCGAAGAACGCAACCAATGTGGATGAGGCATTCACGATCCTGATAACTCAAATAAAAGAAAGAATGAAGTCTGAACATGTATTTGAAGAGAGCAGAGGTGTACGGTTAACTGCAGCAAGCGGAGGAAAGGGGAAGAGTCACTGCGTTTGCTGTTAACTGAAGTTAATATCCAGCGGTTAAGTCCGGGAATATTGACTTCACAAGAGTAATAATTGAAATGATACTAACCAAAAGCACATCATTCTATAGATTTGTAGATTACGACAGAGAATCACAGCATGTGTACATCAATCAAGATAATATCAAAAGGATCAAGCGATCTGCTAACAAACTGTTACATATATCATTTTGAGTCTTAGCGTTTTTCTTGAACAAAAGTCTTTGACAATTGACAGAAGCCAATTTTATTAGTGAAACAGGATAAAAAGACTGGAAACTAACAATTTAACATTGCCATATGGATTCTTTAGTAAGAGGTTGGATATTGTAAAGAGAGTATTCCCTTGTATCGAATGCCAAAATTCCTCAATTTCCAAGATTCGATTCATTGTGAGGGAGGGATATTATCGTATCTTTTTAATAAAAATGAATAATGATTATGATTTTCTTTATAAATTATTATTAATTGGAGGTATGTTAATAATAATCAATAGGGCATTCGCTGTTTATTGAGTAGTTGAGATTGGTGTCTTTGGTTTAAAATCTACTTTTTAACCCCTTAATTACCATAATAATAAATGAATTGGGTCATCCTAGAAGGTTAAAGTTCTGCGAAAATGCTTTATTTTTTTCACATCAGGCGAGTGATGTTGAAGAGAGTGTAAAAGGTGTTTTTTGATTTTAATTTTGATTTTTTGCTCATACGTAAATTCGAAGTATACGAGACACGTCAAGGAAAAAAGGTTTTGTTTTCTATGTCTTACTGAAGACACAGACACCGTCCATCATAATGGACGTATTTCTATGAGGTTTATTAATTATAACGATTATTCATCTCGATATTAAGAATGTATCGTCAACGGTATCAGAGACAGTCTCCACGCAACTATTACGATTCATATGTAGTCTATTGTGTTGTTGTTATTGCAAGAAGGGTACATGACAATATTAGCTTCATTTAACAGCAACGCATCGATTCTTTCCTCCCCTTCGCTTGGTGCACTTAGCGGTTCAGACTTCATTCTTTCATTTATCTCACTTAGCAGCATCAGAAATGCTTATCCACATTGGTTGCGTCCTTCGCTGACGTTTCAATATATTCCTTCCCATTGACTTCGCGAACTCCTATTATATCAAGACCATATCAACCATAGCAATCAGAGAGAAAGGAGATTGATATTCTATTGTTACCTGTCCTTCTTCGAAGGTGACGGCTCGCTGGGAGTCTAGTCGGATTTGTTTCCGACTAACAACTTGTTGACATTCTTATGAGCCCATTTGGTGATTCATATTAACCAGTACTTCACATCATTTAAGAATCGGCATTGGCGACATCGTACACGATGAAAATACCATGAGTATTACGATAATAAAAGGAAGTGACTGGGCGAATGACTCGGTTGGATTAAATCCCACTATTTCCAAGAGGCATCAATTCATACAAGTTGATGGAGTCTAAGAGTGAAACTTACTATTTGCAGGCTAATCCTATTTCCATCTACCTCAAACAATGCGAGTTTTCTAATCGAACATCCATGAAAATGGGTAACGAGATGGAAGAGAAACGATCAACTCACAAGCCAGCACGAATAGTGGTCGTCGAAGATTTAATAAGGTACCATCAGCAAATCTCTGAACTAACTTGTCTTTCCGACTCCATAATCTAAATAGGAGTGAAAGAGAAATAGGTATATTGAACGTTGAACCCCCTTTGATAATACATTACCTCCAATCATCAGTAACTTAAAGAGGAAATCACTATTAAAGATAAACAAAAGCAATTAAAGCTCATAGATGGACACTATATATATATATGGGATGAGCCTACTAGTCAGGGTTATTCATTTTTCACATTAGGATCTGATGATATGATATCTTCTACTTTCTTGCTTCATTCAGTCGGTAACTTTCGATACAATCGAAGACTCTCTTTAGGGTCTAGGCCCCATATATTTTTACTAGAGAAATGGCCCCAGTGGGCATGAAAAAAAATACCCGCCATTTTTCTTTTGGACACGCTTTCTGCGGGGCCAAATAAGAGGAAATGAATAAAAAAACAAAAAATGTGAAGATTTAGTTAGCTTTTTCCGGAATTTGACGGTTTCTTTCCAAAATCAAGTTATTCACTGCTGAAACAATAGCCACAGACTCAAATAATCGCACCGAGTTGTCAAAATAGCGAGTGGAACCAACTCGAAACTTGCGTTTCATGTTCCAGAAAATTCTCTCAATTCTGCCTCGGGCGTGACTAATCACAGCATTTCTCTTCAATTTTTTCATGCTGTCTTTCTTTAAAGATCGGGATAAAGCTTCCACATCAATTTCGCACTTTCTCTCCTTTCCTAACTCATTCATTGGAAGGTTTTCCATTTCCGCAACTTTTTTGTCTGTTGCGTTCTCCATTTCATTACAATAGAATACAAGGTCATTCTCCTTACCTACGAAGATTTATGTCCCTTTAAGGTAGTGATTATCACCAATAATCTTTCCGCCAGCAAACTTCTCCCTGAGTAGATCACGTTCAAGAAGTAAAAAGTCGCCATCATAATGACAAGGATTGAGAGGGCCGTGTATGAAACGAACTCGCTCCGTTGCATCAATGATAAATTGGACTCTAACTCAAATGCTTGTCAACTTCTGGCTCCACTAGGTTTTGGTATCTTTGGTTTTCTGCAACGGAAAGTCAGAAGGATCAATCGACAGGTTGACATCAGCGATTGAATCATCGAACTTGAGTAATTCACATGCTTTATTCCAATCTTTACTCGTCCCACTGACTACTTTTGTTTTTGCCCATTCATAAATGATTCCGTGGAGCTTCTGAGGTTGAGAGCATATTGAGGAGAGAGCAAATATCATTCTGGTCAACAGCTCGAGCATTTCCTCTGATTTCAAGCTTCCCGTTTCTTCAAGCACCTTAAAGAAGTAGATGTAATTATAATTGCTCTTAATGTTGCAGGTCTTTTGATTCCGTAAGGAAGATTCTCGGTCACGAAGTTTGACTCAAGAAATTACTTCGTTAATGATCTATATCGCAAGCAGCACAAGAGGAACTCGCTTCCATTCGCCTCTATCCATTCCTTAGAGTCAGAATCAGTTGACTCTTATCAAAATTAAAGCGAAAATGAAAGTATCGGCTAAGCAAAGTGAGAAAGAAGTTCAAATCTTTTTGAAGATAAATGATTTTACTGCGGCTATATGCCACCTGCGGGGCCAACACCCTTACAATATCTCGTTTTCAATATGAAACAGGTCTTTCAGATTAGCAGAGTGATTGTTTTAGGAGAGTGTGTATTATTCGTTTTTGAAGGTTGTGTAGTGGTGCAATGCAAAACGGGAGGTGTTTTGATGAGGATGGTTGCTAAATGATGAAGAATGACTCGTTTCAAGGTCTTTACTTTATTTTTCTCTTACAGGAAGAAAGGTATTTGACACAGTAGAGTTTTTGAGAGATATCTATACTTCGTGAAGTTTGGAATGTTTTCTCAAGATGTCGATGAGTCAGGTAAGTCAGAAAAAAAGAAAAAGAGTAATATATGACTCATGTTTTTTCTTTTTCATTGCAGATGAGGCGTTTTATCTATTGATGGATCAATTTCTTGAAGACAACACTTTGAGTGAAATAAGTTCTTTAAGTGATCCTTCATTAGACCCAAACTTGGATAACAGTAACAGGCTAATACCCTCCATCAAACCAGATTTAACCAAAAAGAAGCGAAGATCAACAAAACGCAGAACGAATAATCCAAAATTTATGCCAGAAATACGTATCTTTCGAAGAGATATTCGAAGAAGATACGGTGAAATGTTTAATAATGTCTTAAATAGTTATGATCTTGAACTTCATCGGCGATTTTTCGAAGAATTCGCGAATCCTAATCTTACTCAAGTCTTGAAATTTTTCCCCGTTGATTTAATTGAGAAATTAAATCGTGAGCCTAGGGTTGAAGGAATTGATTCCCTGCTTGAGGTTTTTGGCAAGGAGTACATGGCTGTGCCTGACATTGCCTTTCAAGTGTCTAATGTGAAGGTTTGTCAAAGTTTAAATACCTCTGGAAGTAAAATTGTTGCAACTTTAATTGTCCGAGGTACCATGCTTTATTCTATCTCTCCAACGCAAACACCAATCCAAGATAATAACCAGCAATCAAATTCTGATAAAGTGGATACTGGTAATCTCCTCGCTGCAAGTTCAAGGTCTCATGATCTTATAGTTCTCAAGCCGCTTGACGAACAGATCGATTATCTTATAGAAGGAACTGTCACCCTTTCATTAGACGATCAACATCGTTTCGTTTCCATATGTATTGAAGCTGAAAAGGTTCAACAACGTCAAACATTATCTTGATATAGATAAGTAGAGAGATCTAGTTTGATAAAAGAACCATTTAGCATTTACTTTTATTTAATTTTCAATGTATTTATTAATACAGTATTGTTCCCTTGCTAATATTAACATATTTAATTTTATCAAACAAAGGCTAGCTTTAGGTTAGAGTTATCTGCTATATAGAGCTTATACATTTATTCACTCATAAAAGGAAAATTGACTAAACTTTCCCTTAAGTTTCTTTTAGAAGTATACTTTAACTTTCGAGTTATAGCAGAAAGTTCGAAGTCCACCATTTAATTCATATGATGAAGGTTTTTAGATTAGGAGAGTGATTAGTTTAGGAGAGTGTGTATTTTTTTTAGAAGGTGGAAGCGGGAGGTGTTTTGATGAGGATGATGGATGATAGAGAGAATTTGATTCGTTTCACCTGATTCCTTTACTTTATTCCACGATATTCGACGTAATTGAACTATTGATAACCTATTGAACTTCAGAATGTTTCCTCAAGATCTCAATGAATCAGGTATGTGAACTATACTCTGAAAAGGGGAATAGGTGTTCATTTTCTTCATTGTAGATGAGGCTTTTTACCTATTGATGGATCAAATTATTGATGATAACACTTTGAGTGAAATAAGTTCTTTAAGTGATCCTTCATTAGACCCAAACTTAGATAACAATAGCATGCTTATACCCGCCACCAAACCAGATTTAGCGAAGAAGAAACGAAGATCATCGAAGCGTAGAACAAATAATCCAAAATTTATACCAGAAATACGAATCTTTCGTCGAGATATTCGAAGAAGATATATTGAAATGCTTAATAATGTATTGAATAGTTATGATCTTGAACTTCATCGGCGATTTTTCGAAGAATTCGCGAATCCTAATCTTATACAAGTATTTAATTCTTTTCCCTTTGATTTACTGGAGAAATTAAGTCAGAAGACACGGCTTGAAGGTATTGATTCCCTAGTTGAGGGTATAGGTAGACAGTATTTGGCGATTCCTGACATTGTCTTTCAACTGTCTGATGTGAAGGTTTGCCAAAGATTAAATACCTCTGGAAGTAAGATTGTTGCTACCTCGATGGTTCGAGGTACCATGCTTTATTCTATAGTTCCCACTCATTATAATCACCAGCAATTATCTTCTGAGAAAGAGGATGATAATCTGTTCACCACGAGTTCAAGTTCTAGTAACCAGTTAGTTCTCAAACCTCTTGATGAACAGCTGGATTATTGCATCGAAGGGATTGTATCTATTTCATTAGACGATCAGCATCGTTTCATTACCATAAATATTGAAGCCGAAAAGGTCGAACACTCTCAAAGTTAAGTTATCTTTAGGTCTATAAGGATATAATTTGATAGAACGATAATTTACTTTCATTTTCTTGTAATTTTAAATGTATTAGTATTTTCTAATGCTTTTTCAAAAACATTGATGAACTATTGTAAAGAGAGTAGTCCCTTGTATCGAATGCCAACATTCCTCAATTCATTGTGAAGGAAGGATATTATCGTATCTTTTTTAATAAAAATGAATAATGATTATGATTTTCTTTATAAGTTATTATTAATTGGAGGTATGTTAATAATAATAATAATCAATAATAATAATCAATAGAACGAAAGATTTCAAAGTAACTATCTAAATCGATTCTTAGATTGTGGAGTCGGTAAATCATCTTTGCGTCTGAGATATACCGATGATACCTATACTGAAGCTCCTATTACCACTATTAGTGCTGAATTTGTGAGTGAACTTTGTCTTTTTGATCTTAGTCTGCCGTCTCACACATTCATACTTTTAGAAAATTCACTACGTCGATATTGATGGAACGAGGATTAAACTTCAATTAGTAAGTTCCCTCCTTATCTCCCTCGCATATTGCTTGAATGTAGGTTTTCATGAAAACAGTGGGATTCAAATGGAGGAGGGAAATTCCGCGAAATGACTTCCGTTTATAATCGTGTTCACGGCATTCTCATTGTGTTTGATATCGCTCGTGCTTATTCCTTAAATGATGTGAAGCGCTGGTTAAGTGAAATCACCAAATACGCTCATGAGAATGTCAACAAGCTGTTAGTCGGAAACAAATCCGACTTAGACTCCCAGCGAGCCGTCACCTTCGAAGAAGGACAGGTAACAATAGAATATCAATCTCTCCCTTATTGCTATGATTGCTATGGTTGATATGGTATTGGTCTAATAGGAGTTCGCGAGGTCAATGGGAATGGAATATATTGAAACGTCAGCGAAGAACTCGACGAATGTGGATGAAGCATTTCTGATGCTGACAAGACAGATAAATGAAAGAATGAAACCTGAACCGCTAAGTGCAGCAAGCGAAGGGGAGGGAAAGAATCGATGCGTTTGCTGCTAACTGAGTTAATATCATCATGTAAGTCTCTTTCGCAGGAATAACTCTTCTCCTCCTTTTACGCTTCCTTTGAAATCCCCAGCCTGACTTAATTCATTTATTATTATGAGAATTAAGGATTTAAAAAGTAGATTTCACAAACAGCGAATGCACAAACCATCAGAAACATACAAAAAGCAGTGAATTGTGTAAATGGGTACTACTTTGAAATAAAATTAGATTTAGTAGAAAAGATGTTACTACTTTTGTAGTAGTACTATACATTGGAAGGATATTATCGTATCTTTTAATAAAATGAATAATGATTATGATATTCTTTATAAATTATTATTAATTGGAGGTATGTTAATAATCAATCGAACGAAAGAAAGGGTTCAACGTTCAATATAAATCTAATAGAATTCGGAGTCGGGAATTTAGTTTTGTTCTATACTGACAATCATATGATTGAGTATTGGTTCTGAGTTTGTAAGTCACACTTTCTCATTTCTCATTTTCATTCGTTGCTCAATGTCCTGTCTGATCTTCTGATATTCTTAGAAAATTTCGTACCATCAAGTATCGAGGTCGATGGAACGAAGATTCAACTTCAAATAGTAAGTTCCTATGTTTATCTTTTATGTTGGATTGGTTGAATCAGGTGATCATGATCACAGTGGGATCCTAGAACACCAGGAGAAAGGCGCCGATACACTCCCTCTTATTATCGTGGTACTCATGGTAT
>VKHI01000844.1:0-12282 GCA_015145745.1 Poterioochromonas sp. DS
TTTCAGACTTAAACAATCATGCCGATGACAAAGAAGAGAATATATTTAAAGATATTCAAGATCAAACACTTGAACCTGAATGGGATTATGAACCAACTTACTTTCATGAAGAAGATGAGAAGAGTAATCAAGAAAATGAACATAACTCATCTCATGGATATCAACTTCGTAGAACTGCTCAAAGAAAAGCACGTGAAGAGGAAGATGCATTAAATGACAAGCAAGTCTTCACACTTCTTAACTACAACGATTATAATATGTTTGCTACATACAACACCGACAAAGCAATCAAAGATTGGGGTGAGGAAGCTAAAGCTTCCATGTTAAAAGAAATGAAGCAAATGCATGACAAAGAAGTATTTGAACCTGTTTCTCCACAGTCTCTCTCTTCAACACAGAAGGCAAAAGTATTAAGATCATTGATGCACACTAAACGAAAGCGAAATGGATTACTTAAATCAAGATTTCTTGCTGATGGTAGCAAACAAGATCGTCTTTCATCAGCTGTTGATCCTTCAAGTCCAACTGTGTCTACTGAAGCATTGTTTATTACTGCAGCCATCGATGCCTTTGAAAGAAGACATCATGCAACTGTTGATGTTGAAGGCGCATATTTACATTGCTTAATGGTCGGTGAAGTTTTGTTAAGAATTGAATCAAACATTGTTGATCTATTAATTCAAATTGATTCAAAGTACTCAAAGTTTAGATGTGGTGATGGTAGCATTATTGTGAGATTAAAAAGAGCCTTGTATGGATGTATTGAATCTGCAAGACTATTCTATGAAAACATTAGCAACACTTTAATCAATTTTGGTTACAAAAAGAATGCTTATGATGCTTGTGTTTTTAATAAACTTACTCGCAACACTCAATGTACCGTTGTAATTCATGTCGATGATTTAAAGATTAGTTGTCAAGATTCCAGAGGTGTGGATGAAACCTTAAATGAATTAAAAAAGGTTTATGGAAACATTAACATCCACAAAGAGCCCATCATCGATTATCTCGGAATGGATTTGGACTATTCAAACCCTGGCGTTGTCAAGATTAGTATGCAAGGACTAACTGATCAAGTATTAGAAGACATCCCTGTCACGAAGACTGTGCGTACCCCGGCAACTGTGGACTTATTTTCTGTGAACGATGAAAGCAAAGAGTTAGAAAAAGAGAAGAAAGAAAAGTTTCATTCAGTTGTTGCGAAGTTATTATATATGGCGAAGCGTGCAAGACCAGATATTTTAACAGCAGTGGCTTTCCTCACAACTCGAGTTCAAGTTGCAACTGAACAAGACTGGAACAAACTTGAACGCATCATTCAATACCTGAACGGTACAAAGGACTTGGCTTTATACTTAAATGCAAATGATGGTATCATTGTCAATTCTTTCATTGATGCAAGCTTCGCCTGTCATCCAGATGGAAAGTCACACACAGGAGAAATGATTACATTAGGTGGCGGAGCTGTCATCAGCAAGTCATCGAAACAAAAGTTAGTCACTCGAAGTTCAACAGAGGCAGAGTTGGTTGGTTTAGCGGATGGAATTCCTACAGTCTTATGGACGAAGAACTTCTTAGAAGAACAAGGTTTCAAGGTCGAAGCTGCAACCGTTCATCAAGACAACAAGTCAACAATTGTTCTTGCAGAAAAAGGAAAATCAACTACCAACCGCACCAGACACATTAATATTCGATACTTCTTTGTGAAGGATCGTATTGAAAGCAATGATATCAAGATTGTTTACACCAGAACTGAAGACATGGTAGCGGATTTCTTCTCCAAGCCATTGCAAGGAAGCTTATTTGAAAAGTTTCGAGATATTATTTTGAACACACCACAATGAATCACAGAGGTGCGTTGAGTTTTTAAGACCATTTAATGATTTCATTATGGCGCGTACTTAGTTTGTAGCTTTATATTCACACATTTTGCTTTTGGTTATCTGCATATATCCATATAGCCCTGTACTTCACCTTTCATATAACTCCACTCATATATACTTAGTTAGTAGTGCATAATATAGAAAATATAGTTTCACAATAGTTACGTTGACAACGGATTAGCTTCTGAAAGTTCTCACTGATTCAATGCATTCGTTTGATGATTGATCACATAATTTAATTGCAACGTGCTCTGCAAAGCTTGGCTTCTGTAGTTTACAATTAAAGAGTTCGATTACCGATCTCGAGTCGAGGAGCTGCTGTCTTACAGACACAGTGATTTGAGTTTGCAAAGAACAAGGATTCTTTAGATGTAAAATGGGGAAAGAAAATCATGAATGGTCTTATACTTAGAAGTCTTCATGGTTTGTACAACATGTTTTCCATAATCAAACGGAATTTTCTTCAAGAATGAATAAATGAGTCCACCCTCTTTATTAGTAACTGGCGGAATGTTCAGTTCATTCATCTCCGAAAGAACATCCACAATAGTAGTAAAGTCACTACGATACATAAGTAATGCGTTGTAAAACGGGATGAAGTCCACAGCGCTAGGGCGGTAGGAATGAGGTAATTCAAAGGTCACGCTTCTGTCTAGAACCTTCAAGAAAATTAATGTGCTCTCAGGTTTAACCTCACGCATCAATAACTTAATTAGTTTGGCAGTATTTAATTGAAAGAATTTTTGCAATGTTAGACCTTTATTGCGTGCCATGATTTGTCTACGGGGCTTCTCTGCAATCAATGAAGCGAGGGGCAAGGAGATTTTATGCGCGAGCTGATATTCATGGACCTGCTCAATAAACTTTAATACGCGCATGATTGAAAGCGACTCCAAGCGAATATGAGTGTAGGGAGGAGGATTCTGAGTAATAATGATCTTTTGTTTGACTTTGTCAGCATCCTCAGATAGCTTCTCCACAATACTCTTTCGCTTCTTTGCACTTGATTTTGGCTTTGGTACTGGAAGCTTTTCACCAGAAGAGTCGGAACCTGAATCATGTTCACTGTTCGAAGAACTGTCCGAGCTACTTGGATCTCCTGGATCACTCTCATGCTCCTTTGCAGACTTTTGATCTTCTTCTTCATCATCATCTTCAGATAAAGCAATCTTCCCAGATGCTCTAGGTTTGTAGTGTGAAGTAGCCATTCTTGGAGAACCGCGTCGAAGGGTATCTTCGGAGTCTTTCGAAATATCAGCTTCTTTAGGGGATTTGGCTTTTCTTTCTAATCTAGAGAGTCTGGTAAGCAGGCGCAATTTCTCAAGTGCATCCTGGGTGGGAGTTCTCGGATAAATCTTCTCATCATCTCTTGAGAGGAGAACTTCGTGCTCAGAATCCATGAAACACAATTCCAATTAACAACAACAATAGAAACAATAACAACAATCAAATGTTTAATTCAACAAACACTCAAAAAAATACAATTACAACGTTCTCAGTGTTGTTTTAGTAAATTTACTGTGATAGCACTGGGGCTTAACAATTCAACGTTAAGCTCCAAGAGAACAAAATTCGCGAGAAAAGGAAAAAAGAATGAAAAAGGAAAAAAGTGACCTTTCGAGAGCTATGTTCTAATCGGTCAGTGTCAAGGGTAGCTATGTCCTCTTGACTTTATTTAGATTACAGTGATAGTAAAGCTAATAATTTATAACTACTTCTTTATCGCTCTTTGAGCCTCCCACTGGGAATTCTTCAATCACTGAATCTAACCTCTAAAACTACTGGTGTCCTTCTAAGATCCTTTCAAATTCCCTCTTTTTTATCAGTATTCGTGCAACGCCTCTGATCTGAACTCTTATCCCTGGTTGTCACACTTGGTCTCAACGCCTCGCTTTCGATACTATAGATATCTAGCTCGCGCTAGAACAGCCGATTATGATCAAATTTTAAATTCTGCAATAAGCGAAGGTTAATATGACTGCCAAAGCAAACAAGAGCAACATCATCGAGCTGTAAGACATTAAGCAAGTCAGCAAGACATTTTCGTAAAGAAGCAGTTTTAGGCCGACCAAATCGAAAATCATCTCGATAGTCTTGAACATAAGTCTTATTGAAGAGATGCGAATGTTCTTCTACGATATAATGACGAGTGGAAATGCTCTCAGACCGACTGTTATATAGTGCAGTCCCTAACTCGAGCAGGATCGAATGGTTTCTTTCATACACTTTGACAGAGATGGCAAGATAATAGTGATAGCCTTCGTTTCTCACACGTTCTAAAGTGCTATGGATACCACGGATCAACACATTCGATTTCTTGTTTTTCTTGAACAATTGCCTTAAGCCTTTGATATCTTCAGTTTTTATTGGATCAATAGAGTGATAGTATACAGATTCAAACTGCGAAAGAATCTTTGAAGTTATCATTTGGACTTTCTCCTCGCTCAGAGTCTTCGAGAATTTCTCTTTAAAGCGTACCATCTCATATCTCATAACACCACGAACACAGAATTGTAAACCACCACAAAATAGTCCCTCACACACACAGAACCCTGAACCCCGAAAGATCGAAAATCCGAAATTTGTGATCGATGCTAAATGTTTTAGATATTGTATTTTTATCAGTCATCTCTATTAATTGATAAGAAAGATAACAATTGCTGGAGAAGGTCTCCATATCATAGATACTTTGATTAGCACAATGAAGTTTGGACGAGAGGGCATAGTGTTTTGGTTCCTTTTTGTATTGTTTGTTCTTATTATTTCGAGAAGAAAAAAGAAACTTAAAAGTTGTGGATTGGCTGTAAAAGTGTTAAAATTATGATTTGAGGTGAAGACTTGAGATTCTTTACACCCCGAAGAAATTTTGAAAAATCTGCATGACTATATTCGCATCATTTCCAGCATTACCAATTCGAATATCTTTAATATCCACATGTAAATCCTCAGCCACTTTTTGCAATTTTGAAAACCTAGGGTGACGATAATACTCACGATGCGTCTTCATCATATCAAATACTTCCATATCATCGATAGCATCAGTAATCTTGTTATGAAGATAAACTTCCTGATCAGCATATTCATCAAATTTTAAACCCTGCAGTAAGCGAAGGTTAATATGACTACCAAAGCAAACCAGAGCAACATCATCGAGCTGCAAGGCATTAAGCAAAATAGAAAAACATTTTCGTAAAGAAACAGTTTTAGAACGACCAAATTGAAAGCAATCTCGATAGTCTTGAACACGAGTCTTGTTACGGAGATGAGAATATTCTTCCACGATGTAATGACGAGTGGAAATGCTCTCAGAGCGACTGTTATACAATGCAGTCCCTAATTCAAGCAGTATGGAGGGATCTCCTTCATACACTTTGACCGATATGGCAAGATAGTAATGATAGCCTTCATCTCTCAGACGTTCTCGAGTACTCTCGATAGTACGAATCAACTCATTTGATTTCTTGTTATTCTTGAACAATCCCCTTAATTGTGTCAGATTTTCCATTTCTATTGGATCAATAGAGTGATAGTATACAGACTCAAATTGTGAAAGAATCTTTGAAGTTATCATATTAGCTTTTTCTTGGCTGAGAGTCTTCGAGAATTCCTCTTTAATAAAGCGAATGTAAAATTCAGAGAAAGCTCGATGAGTCGCATTAGCGTTAGCATTAACCACTATATGTCGAATTTGTCTTGGTTGTGTGCCGAAAAAGAGTTGCATGTTGTATGCTAACAGTGGTATCACGAAAGAGAAATTGTTTATGTTCTGATCTTTTGTAGAAAGCTCATCGAATCGATCTGAGTAGTTCCTATCTCTATGAGAGGTATTATACACATTTTCAATAAGACCAACAACATCGATAAAACGTCCCATCTCACAATTAACGAGCACGAAGTTGCACGCCAACAGCTTTAAAACGAAGCAAATTCGAAATCTTTCAAAGAACGTTCCACGCCCCGGAACTCCGAAAAATCAAAACTCCGAAATTTTCATTCGTTATTTTTTTCTTCTCTCATTTGAATAAGAGAAATATTAATAGTCGCATTATAGTCCAATTCTCACCACTGTTTTTCAAGTTATTCCTCTTGATTACCAAAGAAATTCCTTCTTAGAATGTCTCTTAATCCTGGACAGGTCGAATTCCAACTCGAGACCTCTTATCAGCCACCGAAATTAACTGAGAAAGAAAGAGAACAACTGCTCGAGAAGGTTTCTCAAACCAAATCAGTTGGTAAGCTGTATAATAGACTTATTTCGGCACATAATTGATGATAACACTTTGAAATAGAGGAGTTAGCTGAAGCAATTAAACTGTTAAAGCAAGAAAATGAAGAATTACCAGACTCCATTAAAGTTGCAGCAAACAAGGATAAAGAAGTGAAATCACTTCAAATTACTCCCAACCCTGCATTTTCATACAAATCACGTCGAATTAGAGATCAAAAGAAAGTTTTCATCAATATAACCTCTCATGAGCACTTAGATAAGCCGGGAATCAAGAAGAAACTCGATAAGGATGGCAACGAGATTGAAGGGATTAATGTTCCCATCAGTGTTGGTATGCCCCGAGAAGATACTGATAAAAAGGGTGAGACATGTTTAGTGTATGATTTAATCGTCAATCCCGTGGTAATCGAGGAAGTGAATGGTGACAAGACAGGGAGATACCGTGACTTCATCTGTCAGTTAGGGATTCAATCTTTAGAACAAAAGTATAAAGAAGAATTAGATAAAAAATATAAAATACCAAAATTACAATATTTTGGTGAGACAGTATTACCTCAAACTGTACAAGATCGTAAGAATATACCTAAAATAGAAGAAGTTAGAGGGAAGCAATCTTCATCTTCCTCTGCAACAAAGAAGGCTACTGCTGTCAACAATTCTCCTCAAGTTATCCCTGAAGTTGAGAAAGATGTGAGTGCAGAGGGTTATTGGATCGCTCACAGGTCAGATCATCGCTTCCTCAACGCAGTCGACGATCATTCCTTCACCTATGACCTCCTCATTAAATGCCAGCAATCTCTTCCCAAGCTATCCATCTCATCTTCATCATCATCCTCTTCAGGTTCTGAATCCTTTCAGAAGGTGCATTATCCTCATAAGCTGACAGACTACTTGGATCCCATCGTGGAGCCTCCCTCTTCCTCTGACGAGGTATTAGAGAGAGGAATGCAAACCATTGGATTTACCATTGAAATAGAATTCCAATCCTATCTCACTGTTTCTGCATTACTCAAACAAGTCCAAGTCTCGTTATCTCCCTTTAAAGTGGCTATCAAACTCCCTCAGTGTAAGAAGTGGTCGGGATACTTCCCCACCGCTATCTCTCCCATCTACTCCTATTACATCATCGACGAGGTGGAGGGATTCATCTCTCAGAAGCGATTTATTCTCTTTGCAATGATTGACTTTGCTGATTTTGCCGTTAGTGCTGATCCAGGGAGTAAGACGTGGCTCGTGTCTCAAGCACTACACTCAGACGAGACAAACCCAACGTCAGACCATGCAGGGAAGAGCAACCCATACCAACTCTTTGCCTCTTCTTCCTCCTCCTCGAAGGGGGTTACGCACATCAATGAGGGAAACACATCGACTAGTGATGGGAGATTAGCAGAGGAGAAGTTTCACATCTCACTGCCGCATAACGTCGATCAATACACTGGAATCCCTCTACCGCCCAACAGCGATCGGAAGGGATTCACTGGAGAGCAGTTGGATGACTTTGAACTACCAGAAGATAAATTTCATAAGAAGGATGCTGGTTCATCGTTTATCATCCAACAGAGAGAACAAGCGAAACAAGACAAATGGGATAAATATGAGAAGTAAGTGACCTGCTTGTACTACTATAGTAATACTATATTATATAGAATGACTAATCTATCTGATCTGTAGAGAGAAAGAAGAGAGAAAGAATGATCCTAATGTCGAATACATTGATATGAATGACTTCAAGTGAGTTTATATTGTACTTCATTGTATTCTTTTATTCGTTCTAATGGTCTATCCTTCGAATAGATCTAATGCAGGGAAGACTACTGACGCATCGAAGGAGTCTAGCATTGTTTCACAGCAGATATCAGAAGAGCTGTTGCAAGCAAAGTCTGTCTTACAAGCGTCTGAGGTAAGTGCCATCATCCCTATCTATGAGTCGCTGATCTCTGTGTGTTGTATGGTATTAGCTTGAGAAGGTTAAAGGAACGATAAGCAGTACTATATGGACTGATCTACTCGATTAGAGAAACATCCTTGACATTACTATTACTATTGAATTGTATGTAACGTAACAAATACAATGTGAGGTGGTCAGATCTTACGCTAATCTCATTCATTATCACCATTACAAATAAACATGAACTACTAATAATACATGAATAACATCTAAACTACCTATTCTTCTTATACTTCGACTGTATCTTATTAATATCATCCTCAAAACTGTGAACACTACAACAACTACTGCGAGCAACATAGCACTACCAATAATCATATAAAACAAATACAAACAAAAATAATAATAAATCTGACTTCCACTAATCAAGTCTTTGTAGAGCTTCAGGCATATATATCGGATGGCGGACGATAATTGCCATCGTTGTAGTTGATAGTGGTAGTATTATTAGATGATGATGAGAGAGGAGGAGGCACTGGCTGTGGAGTATTTTCATCTGTTCGAGTGGAATAAAAGCTTGAGGTAAAGTAAGGATTCGCAGTGGTTGAATTCAGTGGGGTCTCAAGCATACTCCCAGTAGCGGTGTTGAAGTTATATTGTAAATACAATATAACAGCAAGAAGCAGTGACGTCACAGCTGTGACAGCGATCATAATACCTAAAATAATAGTCAATTAACAAGGTTAGGGGGAAAAGAGGTGGATTTACTCACCATAGCTGCTGCTATTGCAGGTAATACCGTTCACATCAGCGAAGGAATCCTCGCAGGCAGCAGTGGCATTCGCGAGAGATGTGGTGTCAACAATAGCACAACTAAGCCAGAAGATGAATAAAGTCGAAAGAACTCCATTGAAGAAGTGACGGAACTGATCAACAATGGAGAAGAAGTAAAAGATGCCATAGATCATACTAAACCCCGCCACTGAGATACGAAGAGCAGTGTTCTCATCGGGATATCCACAATAGGAAGGATCATCTGATCCACTAATATCGATACTAAATGCTATATATGTTTCAAGGAATCAAAAGAGGGAATGGGAAGGATGACTATGGTTCTTACGTCTCAAATATCTTCCAGGATAATCTTCACAGACACTGGTCCAATTACTAAAATTATCACCAGAATTACTCTCCCATAGCCAGATAGAAATACCAATTGTTGTTCCTCCTGTGAGAAAAAAGAGAATAGCTGTGATAATGTTCAGAATCCTTCCAGTAAACTTCATCTCAATTATTAGTATTATCTGCTATCAATGAACTAGCTCTATGATGTAAATTTTAGAGAAGATGTTCAAAAGCAACACAACTTTAGCACTTTATTTACCTTCTAGTTGTCATTATCACAATTGCTCTCTTTTCCCGATCGAAGGCTTGTGATGAATTGACAAATTTAATCAATTAAAGTTACTCACAAATAAAATTCTGAAAAGTTGTTGAGTAATTCCATCTATGTGATGTCAACTACTTCTCTCTCTCTATGTCAGTCTCTCGATAGTGGAGAGTGTCTCTGGATATAGTGTAAAGATGGTTCATTTCTCTGCTCGATTGCTATTGTTATTCTTCCTCGTTCAAACACACATGTTACTCCGATCTGTCGCCTTTAGCAGATCCCTGGCAAGGATTCGAAGTAGATCATCCTTAAATGCTTATAAAGGAGGTTTTGCTAAACCACCAGTGCAGCAATCGTCTACATCCTTCCCTGCTTCGTCCACGTCACCTGCTTTTAGTCTCAATGATATTGCAGATTTTGCAATCGCTGGTAGTCAAGGATGTGATTATAGTGGGGATTTGCTTGTTGTCCCAGTGTTCCAACCGTCTGATGAGATTAAGAACGGGAAGGATAAAGCTTTGATCTCTCAAGCTCTCAAGAACAACATTCCGACCAAACTATCTCCCTCCTTACAAAACATCATTTCCACAGTGTTGGAGGATGGTAAGTTTAAGGGAGAGTTCGAGACAGAAGAGGTGATTCGAGTGTTTCATGGAGGAGAAGGAGCGAGTAGTGTGAAGTACATCGCTCTCATTGGTTTGGGTCAAGAGAAAGCTCAGAGAACTGATCTCATGGTTCACCATGCTGTGAGCTTTGGTAGAAAGATTGCAAAGGCTGCTCAAACAGTGAATGCTCGCTCTGTGGGAGTTGTTTTACCTCCAAAGACCTTCGAGGCAGGAATCATACAAACCTTGTTAGGGGTGTATGATGCATCATACCAAGACCTCCGATACAAGAAAGAGACTGAAAGTGTAATTGAAGCCAGAGGAAAGAAGATTGAACGATTAAATATCTTAGGTTGTGAGAACGCTGACATCGTTTCATCGATCCAAACCACTGGTCGTCTGACACGATACATCGCTAGTGGAGTAGACTTCGCCAAAGACCTCGTCGGTGAGTAGTTTTATCTATGACAAGTTCTCTGTTCTCTTATAACAGGTGATTAGGAGCACCACCAAACTCGAAGACTCCTGTGGCAATAGCTGAGGAAGCGAAGAAGATCGCTGAGCAATACAACCTTGAGATAAAGATTCTAGGCAAGGTAAGAACACCAACCTAATGACATCTCATTGTATTACTTGATAATGTTAATTATCTTTATTTTATTGGGAGTAGAAAGAATGCGAAGACCTGGGCATGGGAGGATATCTGGGAGTACAACAAGGGTCTAAGTATCCACCTCAATTCATTCATCTCACATACAAAGCAGCGAACTCTGATCCTAACAAGTTGGTGAAGGTAGCATTAGTGGGCAAAGGATTAACCTTTGACAGGTATAGTTGTTATTGTATTGTATTCTATCGTTATCGTGTATTGTTATATGTTGTGTTGGTATTGTATTGTATTATAGTGGAGGATACAATCTGAAGGTGGGAGATTCGATGATCGAGTTAATGAAGTTTGATATGGGAGGATGTGCAGCAGTGTTAGGATGTGCAAAGGCAATCGCTCAGCTTCGTCCAGTGGTAAGCATACTACTAATTCATCATAGTGGAGGGAGGGTCTTTAACTATCCTATGTCACTAACTATAGGATTTGGAGGTTCATTTCATCACAGCAGTATGTGAGAATATGGTCTCATCTGATGCGATGAAACCAGGAGATATTCTTGTCACATCAAATGGAAAGACTATCGAAGTATTGAATACTGATGCAGAAGGTCGCTTGACCTTGGCCGACGCTTTAGTCTATGCTGAGAAGCTAGGTGTTGATGGCATTGTTGACCTTGCGACATTAACAGGTTAGCAGAACAGATCCGTCATTATGATTGTGTTAATATGAACTTTAGGTGCTTGTATTATTGGATTGGGGAATAAAGTCGCTGGATTGTATGGAAGTAATGATAACTTCAGAAAGGCTGTGGAGGACGCAGCCAAGAGAACTGACGAAGGATTATGGCCTCTTCCTTTAGAAGCACAATACAAAGGCTTATTAAAGAGTAGAATCGCCGATCTGAAGAATATCTCAGGAGGTAAAGGAGGTGGTTCTATCACAGCAGCACTCTTCTTACAAGAGTTCGTGGAGAAGACGCCTTGGTGTCACATTGACATGGCAGGTCCTGTGTGGGATTATTCTCCTCCAGGCAATGGAGGAGCAACAGGATTTGGTGTGAAGACACTAGTTGACTTCTTATTGAATGTGAATAAGAATCAGTTCAAAGAAAGTCAAAACTAAATAATACGTCCTCTACAGTAGATGCTTTACTAATTTCTGAAATCTGGAAGAATTAAAACTCAGAATAGTAATCACTTTTTCTTATCCTCACCACTTATAGTTTCAATTGATGGAATGGAACATAGATTAAAGAATTATAACACCTCATCAAACCACCTTAAACGGAAACGTTGTACCGGTACTTTGCTGTCTCCCTCTCCTATTTTTCTCTTGTCCGGGTCAGAAAAAGCGCTTTTTGGTGACGCTATTTCTAGTTTTCTTATTCTTCAAATACAATCACAATACAAGAGATAATAGATAACAGATAATAATAGATAATAATAATAAATAATCTAGACTATAATATAGCGACTATATAGTGAGACTATAATACAATAAAATACAACCACAACCATATCAAACGAAAGATGTATTCCTTCATCACTCTCTTAGCTGTCTTTGTCTCTTGTTGGTCCTTGTTATGGGCTCAATCTTCCATCTCCATTACTTATTATGAACCTGGAACGAATTGTACTGTTGCGGCGAATGAGAGAGTTGGTTGGATGAGAACGAATGCGTG
>VKHI01000846.1:0-12209 GCA_015145745.1 Poterioochromonas sp. DS
TCTCCTTCAACTTCATCCTCATATTCATCCGATTCATACCTGTAGTCCGTTTCCTTTAGCTCTGGTTGATTCGATCTGGTTGAATTCGTTTCTTTCTCAGCCTCTTTCTCTTTCCTATCTTCTATTCGCTGGTGGGCAACATTTTCCTGATGTGGTTTTGCTTGTTCGACGCTAATAGTGACAGGATCGTTTGAATTAATTTGCTCGGGCAGATGTTTCGTTTTGCGATCGTGAACAAAAGGAGTTAAATCAAGGGGAGGCAAAGGTGAAACTGGCTCAATGTCATCGTTTCTCTCGCTGTTTTCTTCATAAGCCTCGTCAAGTTCAGTGATTTCAACATTCTCCTCTTCTGCTTCTTCCTCATCTTGCTCAACTCTTTCCTCAGCGGACATGAAGAAAGAAGTCCTTTGAAGGAAATCAAAGAAGGAATCTTTGATAAAAATGCATAACTAACCTTTTAGCGTGGATTGGGTCTTCGTATGAATCTCGCGAAACGCACAGAGATGCGGGGATCGGTACTGACTGTGGAATGGAAGCCGATGACACGCTATATTCATCCCTCGAGGAATCTGATAATTTGCCTTCTTGAAAATATTGTGGCTGTTGTCGAGTAGGATCGGATGCTTTCTCCATAAGAACAACAACTCCGGCAGGTGGTGTCAAGTTTTCATCTGATAGGAGGGAGCGAAAATCAGTAGAAGAACCACTCTTTGACAACTCTTCAAGCTCTTTCTCTTTTTGAACATTATGCGAGAATTCTAAAGCTTTTCTTTGTGATAGGCGTTGTATTTCTTCGTTATGCTTTCCATTTAATTGAAGAAGCTGATCTTCATGGATCGATTTTTGCTTTTGTAATTCCTGTTTATGACGGTGTTGAAGAATTTGGAGGTCTTTTTCATATTTCTTCTGCTGATCTATGATCTTTTGTTGTGAGTTTTGTTGTGTTTGAAGAAGTTGAGTATTATATTGTTGTGTGAGTTGTGTTAGGTGTTGTATTTGTTCTTGTGCTTGTTGATATTGTTGATAAAGATGATTATACTGTGATTGAAACTCTTCTTGATTTTTATGTAGTGTTAATTCTACTTTCGTTTTCTATTACAAACTTTTAGAAAAGCAAAAATAACAAGAATATATTGGTATTACCTCTTGACCTAGTAATTGATGGTCTTGTTGTATTGCTTGAACTTGTTGTTGTAATTGATCAGTATCTTGAAGATATTGTTGATAAAGCTTTTGATATTCTTGGTCTAATTCATCTTGTTTCTTTTTGTTCGTTTTTTCGAGTTGTTGATATTTCTTTTGTAAAGTATCTTTCTCTTGTTGTAAGGTTGTTGCTTGAGTGTGATATAATGTTACTTGTGCCTCAACTTGATTACAATATTCATCCAACTCTTTCGCTTTCGAGAAAATGGTTTCTTTTTCAGTCTATTAGACGACAGCTTAAGACTAAGAGGTGAAAAAAAGTGAAAGTAATTAGTTTACCATTGCTTGATCACATTGTTTTAATGTTCGTTCAATTTCTGCTTCATATAATAAAATCTTTTCATTCTTTTCCTCATTTTCTTGTTGTAATTGATGAACTTGATGTTCTAAGTCTCTTATCTCGTTTTCATATGATTCTTGCTGTTGTGCTTTCTCATCTTCGAGTGATTGGATGAATGATTGTAATGCCTCAACTTCAGCGTCTTTTCCACGAATCTGAGACTGATAGAGCTTTCAATCATTGCCAAATATATTCAAAGAATAAATTACCTGTAATTGTGTTCTTTCAAGCTCGAGAAGCTGAATGAGTTCAGTCTGGTCACTCTGATCAGTTACTCGATGACGAATCATCGTTCGAACCTCTTTGATATCATCCTCAATCGAAAGAATCAAGTCCTTAGTCGCTTGGACTGTTCGTGTAACATAATTGATATTCGTCGTGAAGCCTGGATCGATCATAATCTTAGCAAGTTCCAATCTTCATCAAAACTAAACGACTTTTTTCAACTGCTCCATTAAGCTTTTCCTTAATTCTGAGTAGGGCTTTTAGTATGACATTAAGCTTACAAGAGTAATTCATATCATAAACAAAAAATACCATGAAAATACATTTTAAAAATATATGAAAATGGAACAAGACATTGAATGAAAGAAAAAAAAGAAAAGTATGACCTATATCCCTACCTAACATCACTTTCAAGACATAGCTCAGTATATGTATTATCTCTTTTCACTAAACACATGAATATAAATTCTTTCCATGATATATTTCTTAATTGATGATATTTTTCTAATAATCCTTTTAATATTTTTTCGGGTAATATTTCTTTTGTTTCAATAATAAAATGATATATATAATAATAAGTGAAAATATTTAAACTTAAGAAAATTGCAAATGTTCCACTACTTTCACAATATTCTGACATTGGTATAAATAGAAAATTCATAATTAATTGTGCTAAATTACTTGCGATTAAAGATAGGCAGATAACCCGTCCTCTGATATTAGTTGGTATTAATTCAGATGATAATATCCATGGCATTGGTCCATATCCAAATCCAAATCCAGCATAAACAAATCCACAACCAATCACAAAAATTTCAGGATTTTTTAAATTTCCAGAAGGTGAGAAAATACTTCCGATCATTAAAAATAACATACCTATTATCACTATACCTATACCAAATAAGAAAAACTTCCTTCTACCTGTTGTTTCAATATAAAAAACAGATAAAATAGTAAATACTAATTTCACTATACCTAATAATACATTATAAAATAATGCTAAATTTTCACTTACACCGCCATCTTCAAAGATTGTTGGTGCATAATTTCGAATAACATTTGCACCAGTAATTTGAGATAATATTTGTATGATAATAATAACAATGATAGGATATTGATATTCTTTTAATATTGCATTTTCTTCTTGTTTTAGTTCTTTTGATTGATTGGTTATTCTTTCGGTTGATTCTTGCTTCGTTAATACTTGTTTGATATGAATTGGATTGTTTGTTGTATGTGGAGGGGTTTGATCAGTTGTTTGATATGTTGGGTGCTCATAATGAGAAGAAGCAACACCATCCGTATCAGACATATCAAATGACATTTGTATCATGTCATTTAGCTGATTAGCTGATACTTCCTCGCCATAGATCGTCTTCAGAACAGATTTAGCTTCTTCTACTCTTCCCTTAGAAATCAGCCACTTGGGCGACTCGGGCAATAGGAATAAGAGGACGGATTGTAATGCAGCAAAAATACCAGGGAGGATAAAAGCCCATCTCCAACCATTAGGAAAAGTTGAAAATGCCAAGTCTAAACAAAAGGAAAGGAGGATTCCCGCCCCAACGAGTACTTCATATTGACCAGAGAGAAAACCTCGATATTCTGCTGGAGCAATCTCTGTAAGATATGGAACATCCGCTAAACCAGAAATAGCAGAAGCAATACCAACAAAAAAGCGTCCAACACAAAGAGTTCCTAAATTTGGCGCGAGTCCAGTGAGTAACGCTCCAATGACAAAAACGATGTTTTGGAGTTGAATCGTCTTCCAGCGACCAACCGCATCACACAAAGGCCCACCAAATAAGCTACCTACAATCGATCCTGCGTATAGAATTGATACTACGAGTCCCTTTTCATACCCATTAAGGTCAAAATCATCACTAATTGAAGGAAGTGTTCCTGAAATTACACCAATATCGTACCCAAAGATTAATCCACCGCTACCAACAATTGCAACAGCACGATAGAGGAAAGATTTCAAATGGCTTGTGATTAAAGTACTCGATTCCTGTTGCATTGTTTGAAGATTCTTTCCCTCATTCATCATTGCAGAAATCCACTGATTTTATTTTTTTGACACTGCTATGTTTCTTTCTTTTTATTTTACCTCACTGAAGAATCTGAGTTGACGAAACTTCGAAAATTCAAGATACATAAACAACTCATCATAACATCACCACCTCCATCTACATCAATTAACTACTTCCAGACTTTACTCCTGAATTCTTATCAGTTCCACAATAAAATGGTTGATACTCGAGGTTTGATTGAAGACGGTCTGCTTGTGGGCTGTTTCCCCACGATTGGTAGGGAAACTCTCTCCATCTTCGAAATGTTAACTAACTTGAACACTTTTAGCGATGATCCTTGCGTCGTTTCTTCTCTCACAAATTGAGGTGCATATTTTAGTTGAAGCTGCATTACAAAACTTTGCTGCGGGACTCATTATCGCTGCTGGTACAGTTCAATTTTCTAGTTTCTTCTGATTTCTTACCTTCTTTTAATAGTTGCTGCCGAACTGTTTCCAGTGATGGTTGACAGTAAACCAGAGCCATCATACGTTGGTGTTACTATTGGGTTCATCTTGGGTTTGTCGCTGATTTATGGTGTGGAACACTTAGTCGGGTACATCGAATCTACGCCAGAGGAAGAGCTCTTTGGTGGCAAAGAAAGATCGAATCACTCCATTGATATCGTCAAAACTTATCCAAAAGGTTTTGAACCAATTGGATCTTATGATGGCATGGAAATGTCTCAGTTCATTTCTCAAAACCCTGAGTGGGAAGAGGATGATGTCGAGCGTGCTTCAAGAGCTATCGGCAATCAATCTCACCGTGAACATATCGTTGAACATCTGAATGAATTATTAAACATTGTCAAATCCATTGAAGAGAAGTCGAACTCGCTCTCTCGAGAAGGAATTCCCGTCCGCGAACAAGAGGAAATTGCAGAACTAATCGATGAATCAATTCATACTTTACAGTACAAAGTTGATCACACTCGTAGGTAAGGCTCTGAATCATCTCTTTTTTTTCAAATTTATAACGTCAACCCTCTTTAGGTTATTGCAAGGCTCTGAATCATCGGAATCAGATAACCCGTTATCTAGTTTGGTCACTGCAGAGAGAAAGGCAAATCTTGAAAGGAACGTATCTGGATTAAGAATGATTGTTGAACACCTTCTCGAGCATATTCAAGAACCTGTGCTTGATAAGGGCGTGGTTCGAGAGATGCGTATTCACATGGATCATATGGATAAACAGATTTCATTATTCCACGAGAGCATTGAAACCGCAGCTTCTCGCTGGCATCGCTCCTTACCAAAGATTGAGCCTAATGAAGGTGATACATTGCCCATGGGTTTGGTATTACCAGTGTGTCTTGATAGTTTTGTTGATGGCTTTCTTATTGGTATTTCTTCTGTTATTAGTATTAAGGCAGGTATTATCCTATCCTTTGCTAATTGCTTAGAGATGTCATTCTTAGGGATGGCATATTCTTCCCGCTTAAAGAAATGTACAGGATCTACTCTCTTTACACGAACAGTTGCTCTCTATACACCACCGTTGATTATGTTTATGGCTTCTGGTGTTGGTGCTGCATTAGGTTCTGTTGTTCAAGACCTTCCAGCCTTGTTCATTGGTTTGGTTGCGTTTGGAGCCGTCGCACTGATGTTTTTAGTTACGAATGAGCTATTAATTGAGGCTCACTCAGCTCAAGGCGAGGAAGAGCACTGGTATATCTCAATCATGGTGTTTGTAGGGATTTACCTTGTTCTCATGTTAGATCATGTGATTTAAACGAACTTATTCTTCTCATGTTATTAACTCCACAAATTTCACTGTATCTACCTGACACTGACCTGAACTCTATATTAAGTTCCTAGATTCATGATTTAAGTCTGAGGTTTTCCTTATTATTATCTCATATGATGCTTATTTTATATTCTTTTTATTTTCATTCCTTCTTTTCTTTGTAATGGTTGAGTGCGATGTCGTGCAACAAGCTTTTATTATCAAAAGAAGGTCTTTACATGCATAAAGATTGATTTAATTTTTGGATTCTGAGCATTTCCGATTCTCTTTTTGATTGCAAACACAATGTACAAATTACATATATTGTGATGATTGGGTAATTTCATGACAGCTGCATGAATCCTTGAGAATTTTCTCTTCATTTTGTTTGTTTTTCTTCTTTCTTTCTTTTCTTTTGAGTTAATGTTGTCATTGTAAATTAATAACAAGAGAAAGTGTAAAAAAGAGTCGACTCTTTGATGACTCTTCTATGATCAGAATTCCTCCCAGCTTTTCCATATTAGAAAAGGAGAATATTCTCTAGTATCGAGGGAATCCATTAGACCATCTTCCAAACAACACACACAACATATTCAAAACAATCACTAAAAGATGAGCGACTTTGAGGAATCTCGTGGACTTATAGCTGATGGACTTCTTGTTGGATGTTTTCCAACAATAGGTAAGAGAGTTTGAGATTTATTTTTGAAGGTTGAATTGTTTTAATGTTTCTCTTGTGTTTGTTATGTCAGCCATGATTATTGCTTCTTTCCTTCTAACGAAGCTCGAAGTTCCTGTTCTTGTTGAGGCAGCACTTCAAAACTTTGCTGCGGGACTTATTATTGCTGCAGGTAAGGAATTAATCTCTTTTTCAATGCCTTTGTCTCATATTCACTGCTGAACAGTCTCTGCTGAACTCTTTCCTGTTATGGTTGATAGCGAACCCCTACCATGTTATGCTGGAGTTTCTGGTGGTTTTGTGATTGGTTTATCATTAATCTATGGTGTAGAGCATTTAGTCTCTTATCTCGAGTCAAGTCACGAGGAGGAAGTCTTCGGCAACACCATTAACAAAGTCATTAAAAGTCACCCTAAAGGCTTTGAACCTGAAGGAGAACATGGAGAGACAAAATTTGGTGTCAGTGTAGATGCGAATTGGAATATTTCTGATATGGAAAGAGCATCAAAGGCATTAGGACAGAAATCTCATCGCGATCATATCATCGAACACCTTCACGAGTTATTGAGTATGATCCAGTCCATTCAAGATAAAGCATCAAATTTAATGAATCCTGGATTACTTTTACGTGAACAAGAAGAAATTGCTGAATTAATTGATGAAGCAATTCATAGTTTACAGTATAAAGTCGATCATACTCGAAGGTAAGTACATCATCTCACCAGACCTCCCTCCCGAAGACTCACGCTACATTTTTTAGACTATTGCAAGGATCTGAAGCACTTGTTAGTGATAATCCTATGCATGTTAGTACTCTTGTCTCCGCTGAAAAGAATGTCAACCTTGAGAAGAATATCTCTGGTCTTCGTCTGATTGTTGAACATATCTTAGAACATATTCAAGAACCTGTTTTAGATCGTGATGTTGTACGTGAAATGCGTATCCATATTGATCATATGGATAAACAGATCTCATTATTCCATGAGAGCATTGAATCTGCTGCAGCTCGTTGGCATGTTCGTTTACCTAAGATTGACACTAATGAAGGTGATACCCTCCCTATGGGTCTTGTCATGCCAGTTTGTCTTGATAGTTTTGTTGATGGCTTTCTTATTGGTATTTCTTCTGTTATTAGTATTAAGGCAGGTATTATTTTATCCTTTGCTAATTGTCTAGAGATGTCATTCTTAGGGATGGCATATTCTTCCCGCTTAAAGAAATGTACAGGATCTACTGTCCTTGCACGTAATATTGCTTTATATACACCACCATTGATTATGTTGTTAGCTTCTGGTGTTGGTGCAGCATTAGGCTCTGTGGTACAGGATCTACCTGCTTTGTTTATTGGTATGGTAGCCTTTGGAGCTGTCGCTTTATTATTCCTTGTCTGCAATGAGCTATTAATTGAAGCTAGATTATCTCAAGGTGATGATGATTATTGGTTTATTTCTATTATGGTATTTATTGGAATTTATTTAGTGTTAATGTTGAATCATATTCTGTAAGGATATATTGCAGATAAATCATATAATATTCATTTATATATCAACATTATGGATGGTTTTCAATCAATATAGATATATTATTCATTCAATATCAATTAAAATACTACTAAATCAGAAACTAAACTGAGATATACATATATATAAACTATCCCCATATATTCTCATTCCTTCCCCTCCTTCCTTCTTTCTCATTTTGATTTCTTTTCTTTTTTTTTCTTTTGATTTTTTGAATGGTTGGACTCGCACCGCTGTTAATTAAGGAAGGAAGGAAAAGAGGATTCAATAAATCATAACTATAGGGAAGATGATAATAATTAAGTTTTAATTAATGGAGGTATACAGTATACATGTAGAGTATATTGTACAGGAAGTATATAAGAGTATATATACAGTGCGCGCATTGAGATGGATTTTGTTTTGTTTTGTTTTGTTTTTTCCCTTGCTTTTGTTGAAATATATATACAAACATAGTAGTGCTATGATGCATGGATACAAATATAACATTTAAATCATAAAAAAAACTCTGTTAACCCCCTTCATTGATTTCTACTACAGTCGAGTACTCTAGTCAAAGAAAGGGAGATAAGAAGATAACATATTTTCATTATTTTGACTAAATATTACCTATAAAACTATAAATGACAAAGACTATAAGACTAACTACCTAATAAACTACTTTAACTTTTGATGATACTATTAGATAACATCAAATATAAAGGAAAGAAAAAGAAAAGAAGGAAAATGAAAAGGGCGCACAGACTGATCATAATGAGACGAATGTTAGCTGCTTTATGGTGTAAAATAGCATTAAACTGCGATGGTAGCAGCAGCAAAGACTTTTAAATGATCATTTACTTTATACTCTTTCACTAAGGATTCCTTCAGCTTCTTCTGAGATAAACTCCATAGAGACCACTTCTTATTCTCTGTATCTTCTGTGTATACAGTCACAACTTTAGAAGCATCATCCACGACTAAAGGACCAACAGCAGAGGCAGTTTTCTCCCACAAAACATTCTTCACTTGACCATTCAGATCTAATGTGCCAACAATTGCAGTTGAAGAATTAGCATACATACCAGCGAAATAAAGCTCTTTCGCTGCTTCTGAGTATCCTAAGAACTGCACTGCAACAGGTTGTTTGACTTCAGCTGATGGAACAATCTTAGTGTAATACATAGAACCTGTGCTAAAAGTACTCACAAATAACTGTTGATCAGAGGTGTAACCTTCCTTTCCTGGGAAGTAGTTCAACAATGCATAATAGGTATCAGTTGACTGTTGGTAAGTGGAAGCATTCACATACCACATGTAAGGCATAGTGAAAAGCTGTGTAAAGGCAATATCAGAAGAGTTTGATTTATTCACATCGAATCGACTAAAAACACGTCCATAAGAGGAGGAAACGTAGATACCAAATAAACTGTCCTGTTTGCTGGAATATTGTAAGTCAAAGTAAGAGTAAGCAACGCTATCCCAGGTGAACTTGAGTTGAAGATCGCTATCCAGGAGATATAACACAGCACCTGCTGCATTATCAGGGTAGGTAATGATATAAACCTCCTGACTTGTGGTGTTATGTGTCATTTCCACAAGAGGCCATGAGAAAGGATAGGCCTTAACATTCGAAGTAGCCGTGACTTTACCATTCTCGTAACGTTCAATTGTTCCATAACCGCTGCCATCTTGACGAACGACATTTAATTTCGTTCCAATGACGGAATGAAGGAAGAGTAAGACCACAGACAAAGCAGCAATCATCATCACAAGCAATTAATGAGAAAGGTCAGCGAAGAATTTCTCGACTTATTCGAAAATCGATTTTTAATTGTAACAAAGAGAAGAAGCGTTCAAGTAACAAGTTTAGTTGTAAGTAACTTTATCAGCAGGTATATGACCAACATCACCAAAACAACGCAAACTTACTCTTCCAGAGGGATATATTTCTAATATAGTTATAGAAGCATTCCAAACAGCAGTTCTTAACCAAGCTTCAGGAGGTAATTGAAGTGCCCTCATTACAAAATAACGAATTACATTACCATGACAAACTAAAAGCGTTGAATAATTTTCATCGGTCTTATTTTCTTTAAGAGTTGAACGGTGTAGATATTTCAAGAACGCGGCTTCCACCTAGACAATACAAGAATAAATGTTACACAATAAACTCAATCTACCCTTACTTACTCGTTGTTGATCTTTGAAAAATTCCTCTCCTTCAGGTTTCCACAGAGACGATGGGGGAATGGGGGGACACACCGCTCCTTCACGGATCATACTACACGCTTCAATGTGTTCCTCTGAAGGAAGTTGATTCGATGCTGCGAGGACAGGTTTAATTTGCTGCCAAGTTTCAGTTGCACGAATCATCGTTGAATAGTACACTTGATTGATTTTATAAACTATTCCAGCCTTTAGAAGTTCTTGAAGTCGTTTTCCCGTTAAAGATGCCTGTTCAAGTCCGAGCTCAGTCAATTTATGTTCATGAGATTCTGGTGGTTTGTGGTGATATTGCCCATGGCGAATAAGAACTATTTGGTGAATTGCTTTTTGATTTCGTTGTTGAAAAAGATCATTCTTGGAATCCCAATTATCATTCCATTGAATTGGAGCTGGTTCGGCTTTCGGAAAAGGTCCTTGAACCAAGAAATCGTAAGCCTTAGCGATATCGTCTCTCGATAAATCCTCGTTATAAGAAGTCTTTTGAAGAATCAGGCAAGTAAAAGCTCCAACAAAGCTCTTTATTGGAGCATATCTGAGTCCCACAAAGCTCATTCCACAGTTACGCTCTACTCTAACGAGGGTGATTTTATCCAGAGTATCCTCTTGTTAAGATAGTTTAGGAGAATGGGAAGGTTGTTCTGATTTCATGTTGCCATTAGGATTTCAGTGGCGCATGTGTGTCCTATCTGTTGGAGGAAGAGATAGGAAGATATGGATATTGGTTGGAGGTACAATCTTACAATTTATTCAAGCCTTCAAAAGAAAGCCTTGCAATTGATACTTTGTGCCACTTTTTTCAGTCAATAAATAACTTGTATTTCAAATGGGTATGCTATTTTCTGCTCTCTGGGATCGAATAGCAAGTCTCAGTGTTCGTGAAATGAGGATTGTGATGGTGGGATTGGATGCAGCTGGAAAGACGACAATACTGTATAAACTAAAAATTGGAGAAGTAGTTAATACAATTCCCACTGTTGGTAAGATTTAAACCTTGACAGAATCTAACATAAGGCTAATTGAAACTCTTAGGATTCAATGTTGAGACAGTCGAATATAAGAATGTTCGCTTCAATGTGTGGGATATTGGAGGACAAGATAAGATCCGTCCTTTGTGGAGACATTACTACGATAACACCCAAGGGATCATCTTTGTGATCGACTCCAATGATCAAGAAAGAATTGAAGCTGCAAGGTTGGAAATGAATAGAATGTTAAACGAGGATCAACTGCGTGATTCCGTTTTATTGGTCATGGCAAATAAGCAAGATCTACCACATGCTATGGGGGCGGCAGAGATGGCGGAAAAGCTTGGATTGCCTTCAATGAGACATCGCGAGTGGTTTATTCAATCGTGCTGCGCTACAAATGGCCAAGGTTTATACGAAGGATTGGATTGGTTGGCTGCGACCCTTCAAAAGAGAAGATAAACTACCTCTGTATCGTCCTTATAACTAAGCAACATCCTGTTATTTTGCTTTTCAAAAATGAAATTCTGAAATATTGTAATAAATTTGAATAATTTTGAGAATGAGACCAAAAAATCTTTAGCTTTGTAACTTTATAAGGTTCTATAGGAAGGGGGTCGCAGCGGATAGTGTGACAGTCAAATTTTAAATTTTAAATTTAAATCCCTGACTCACAGTCAAGCAAATAGCTCCAAGGTTTGAAATCACTCAGTGTTGTCACAATGGATGGCATTATGATAGACTTAATTTAAAATTACACAGTTGAAAAGTCAAGATTACGAAGATGAGAAAGCAAGCTGTCCAGTACGAATAAAATCATGACTTAGATGTAGAGGGAATTGAAAAATTATCGAAGCTTAATGGAGGTTTGTAGTGGTACACGAAGTTACTTGGATGTAGTAAATTGTAGTAATAGAAATATTAATGTCGGAAAGGTTAGCTGTAGCTAACTTGTACAAGAATCAAAGTAGAAAACATAAAGCACAGACGAATAAAATGAATAGAAGCCCTTCTTACAAGTGAGAGAAGCCTGCTATCGAAAGAATGGATATAGAAATACAAATAAAACTACCTATATCTTAGGAGAGTAAGTACACAAGAGAAACATTAAAAAGAGGAACCAAAGACATAAAGTCTAGAGGTTGGGTGAATAAATTTATTGAGAGGATACAGTCTTTGTAGTAGTTTCTTCAATTAATCCGCGTTGAGCCATCTCTGAAGTAGCCATAATTGGCATCATTCTTTTCACATTGAACTCTTTCGCCACGTGTG
>VKHI01000847.1:0-12207 GCA_015145745.1 Poterioochromonas sp. DS
CTTTTCTGAATAAGCGATGAACAAAGCCTTTTTGGCTGATTCTGTTAGTATGAGAATTATGGCATCACTGATATGAATCAATGTATGTGAGTTCTGTGTGTGGGTGGAGGTTCCCTTGAGGTGAAAGGGTCTTTGAGGTGGTGCTTCTGTTTGAACGATCCGCCCTTTTTTGCTGAGTCGATGGAGCGGTCATGGCAGATGTTGGATGATGGTATCTAGCCTGTAGAAGGAGGTTGAGGGGTATTGAAGATATGGAAGAAAGTATTGGTTGTATTGGAATGGCTTAGTCGTCCTTGTTGTTTTGGCTGTTCTAAAGAGATTGTTTGCTCGCATTTAGCGATGAGATTTCGCTTGAAACGCCGCCTTATAATCGCCATTGTAGGATAAATTCATCGCGTGACTGATATTCGTCAAGTAAGCACCGTTCTTCTTCCCCCTTCCTTCTGTTTTATGTTTTCATTTGGTCTTGTAGCAATTGGCACTGTACTTACAAGGAAGTTGTTTACTCGATGGTGCAGCTTGTGACCACCAATGAATTATTGCCACGAAGGTCGATGATAACAATAAATACTTTTGGGGGAAGAAAAGGAAATAGTTTTGCAGCGGGTAAATGCTATTGCTTGACAAACTGGAGCTAATCCTGGACGTGTTCCAACCTCACTCCACCGTCGTTCATAGTATGGAAAACCATTCTCATGAAATGGGCTGGATACCAAGGTTGGCTGCAAAGATTTTCAGAACGAGTCAATTTATGGATGGATACAACAAGCCATAAATTGGGGGGTACGGGCGTTTTCACTTTAAGCTATGTGTCGAAAAGTAGTATGGCGGCGATTATTTGCATCTTTACCAAACATAATCGAGAAGGCTCACAAGGGCACAATCATCACGGACAATTGTTATTTGAAGTGAGAAACTCATTTTCTCGAAGGGACACCGAGCTTCATGATGGGTCGTAGAGGGTCATCCAAGAAACCGGTGGGAGAAGATAATGCTCGAAGACGAAGTGAAAACATTGTCGTCAGCATGAAAAGAAAGTCTCATATTCTGTTAGAGCGTTCTGTTGACGAGCGGCTCCGAACATTTTGATAGTCTCTGCATTTCGCAATTTAACTATTCCGAAAAACCTTTTAATCGCTCGATTTCTTCATGAAAGAGAAACTAATTTGGGAAAATTCGGTGCTTGGACTTTCGAAATGTCCAAAAGGTCAATGAGGGCAACGCAAATGTTCGACTGACGTTTCAGCGATTTCGTTAAAAATAGCAAGATGTCATCTGTATCATTTATGATGTATTTTCAAACCGTCTAAAGTCATTAAGCAATGAAATTGAATGAATGGTTGGAGGAAACAAAGAATACCTTCTGTCAAACTAATGTATTCCGCTTAATTATTATCTACTTTATCTATGCCACAAACAAACAACATATGAATCAATCAAAAGGTACGAAATAAGTCAACAGTAATGAAAGGGAGGCTTCAAAAGAATGTCTGTATCTGTATCTTCTTCGAAACAAAAAGACAGGTGAGTGCAATTTTGTAGTTGTATCGAAGCGGCATCAAAGCATAAAAACAAAAAAGAAATAAAACACCGAAACTAAGCTCTAATTAGCCCTTTGCATTACAACGATGATGTGATTAGAGCCCACCAGCTTTCAATTACCTTTCATTTCAGGTGCACTACAGTCCACCAACGAAGTCTGTTCCACATCATGAGTAAGAGAATCATTGGCAACATTCATATCGTCCTCACTCAAAAAAATAATCACATTCATTGAGTCCAGTTGTCGGTCCAGAATCAACAGATTCCTTACCAACAATTCCTGACGTTCCAGCTTGAAATTGTTGTTACTGCTTCGTAAATCGCGTGTTCGGTGAATCACAATAGCCTTTCTCTCTTGAAAGAGAACGCATCGACCATTTCTGAGCTGGAAGTACAATATTTAGTTTCTCTCTGCAATTAATGTCTTGAACCATGTTAAGATCTTCAGATTTCTAGGTGGTTTTACCACTCTCTTGCAATTCTCTCACGATCCAAAACTCAACGAAGCTTCAGCGAGCTTGGTTAATAAATATGAGACTACAGGAATCGCGAGACACCAGCGTTTAGTCTCCTAATAATCTGCTAAAACCTTTTGTAACAGTTCATTTCCCTCCTTAAAAAGCTCTATTAGGTATTCATCGCAAGATAGAATAGCTAACACATCTTTCCGAGCAGATTGCATGGTACTTCGCCAATAATTATCAACTGAGGGGAAAACGCTTTCCTTCTTGCGGTAAAATGTTTGTTAATATCTGCAGAATTGAAAATTGGTATTGAAGATACAGCCAATGTCGAATCCGTTCATTGATTTCCTCCGAAGCAGCTTGTAAAGCGACGTTCCAGCGATCAATTCCTTGGTCAAACAACCCTTTGAAAGCAGAAAATGTAATCATCGCTTGCTAAACTCATCTATTCATCGACAACCTTCATGATGTTTGGAGAATTCCTTGCTTTTCCTCTTCGATTGCTCGTTTGAACCGATACTCTCCAGAACACGATGATTTTTAAAATTGTTTAGTTATCTCTTGCTGCATTTCCCCCAGGCCAACGAAAGACTACGCATTTCATATCCATTAGATCCATCGGAGTTTGAAAAATTAGCACCTTCAATTCGAGCAAAATGAGTTTCATTTATGATCAATTCGACCAGAAACTTCAGTTCGTCAATTTCTCGATAACTTGTTGCAATAATTGTTTTATGCTGCAATCATAGCACACAAGCTTTTGCAAACAATCATATTCATTTGATCTTTTGCGAAAAATTTCTTCTCAACTTCGTCAGCATAATTTTGCGTCGGTTGGTATCTGTAAAGAATGACTAGAATGAATAATTCATACATTCAAACAACGGAACTAACCTGTTCATCAGCTTCTTATTTCAATAGTGTAGCGGAGATGCTGGGAGGCACGAAAAGATATCGAAGCGAGGGGAATTATTGAAAGAAGGGTCAGAAGAAAGGCAAAACAATATAACAAACAGATAGGTAAGATAAATGAAGTTGTTAACAGTAATTTTGAGAAAAAAACAGATCGTGAAGGTGATAAAAAATAAACCCGATAGAATTATAGCGTTTAGAAACACTGACTCCAAAGCAGATGAGAGTGCCAAGATCTTCTTAATTAATCATTCTGTTATATTCGAGTGCGATCGAGGAAGATGAAGTTGAGGATCTGCACGAAGAATCTTCTTAATTAATCATTCTGTTATATTCGATCGAGGAAGATGAAGTTGAGGATCTGCACGAAGATCTTCTTAATTAACTATTCTGTATTATATTCTTCCTCTCTCTCGTTTTTGGAGATTTCCAAAAAAGGGCCCTTTTTAAAAAATCCAGTTTTTCTCCCTATCTCCTATCTTTATTTTCCTATCTTTCTCGAGCTAGTTGACATTCTCTCTGAATAATAATATACTAGCGAACTCATTTAAAACCTTTGAAGACATTGTAATTCAAAAAATGACATCCACTCCAGCTTTTACTATCCCAACCTATACCCAAAAAGATTTTCGTAAAAATAAATTTACAAAATTAAATTATATACAAACAACTGAATCAAACAAACCAGAAATGCGACATATTCTAGATTTAGGTCTTCATGCATTAATTCTTAATATTAGTAATGTTCATCCTTCAGTAAATGCTCAAAAGGATATTTTAAACAATGCTCAAGTGAATATGCATCCACATAAAAGTTGGAAGGCAAATCAAGGTGGAAATTCGAATGATAAAGCAGTACTTTATGCTATTGACCGATATCTGAAGACTGGAGAAAAGCAGATATTACCTTCAAATGCAGCAAAGCATTTAAAAGATCAACAAGAAGTAATTCTTCATGAATCTTTTAAAGAAACATTTGATTCAGACTCTGATTACCAAGAATATGTTGCTCATTGGGTTCAAATAACGAAGAATTTATTAGGTCCAAAGGATAGTAAGAAATTTAAACCAAATAAACCAATTATTGATGGTCGCAAATTTAGATTTGTTGATTCGATTTTTAAAGAAATTGCGAAAGATAAAATTGATGATGTGATTGATGATTCAAAGTTGCTTGCTGATTTTCAGAAGAGTCTTAGGAAACAAAAGTCTCAGAAGGCTCCAGGGAATGAAGATCTCATCCAGTTTGATGATGAGCAGGAAGATTTCAACCAAGAAAATATACAGAAGAATGCAACAGAGACTTTAAAAACTCCAGTTTCGAAATATGAGTCGATCAACAGCAGTAATAGGACGAAAGAAAATACCTCAAGAAGAAGTAAGGAGAAGAAAAGAGAAAGCATTGACTTTGAAAGAAAAGCAAAGGAAAGGGAACATACGGTCAGAAGGAAGCCTAGAGAGGCTTGGGGTACTCCGATTTCGAAATATAATAGCATATCAGCAGGGAAGGACAGAGAGATTGAACAAACTACCAATTTGTATGAAATTAAACGGACGAAAGAAAATTCTAGGAACAAGAACAACGAATTCTCAAACTGGTCTGTTAGAGGGGATCTTTCAAGTCAATTTGAAAGGGAAAGCGCTGTTTCAAATGTGACGAGAACTGCACGATCAGATATCCCATTTCGAAACAACAACTCGCTGAAAAATAGGGAAAGAGAAGGAGAAAGAGAGCGAATGCTACGGGAACAGGAAATCGAAAGAATTGAAATAGAAAAGGCAAGTTTAAAGCAAGCAGAGGAAGAAAGAGAGCGAGAAAGTGAAAGACAGTCTAGAGAAAACCAGGCACGAATATTGAAAGAGAAGAGAGAAGCAGAGGAAAGAGAAAGAGTGCAAGAAAGGGAACGAGAGAGAGAAAGAGAAAGAGAAAGAGAAAGGCAAGAACAGGAAAAAAAGAAAAATCAGAATCCGTTCGTTTCTGATGGTTATGCTGATCTTGATCAATATTCCGGTGAAGAATGGATTCTTCGAAGGTCTGTGAAGAATATTGCTCGGAAAGGAAATCAAATGTCAATAGAGGAAAAGGAATCATTGAAAATGATAGTGGATTCAGAACCAAAGTATCGTGAAGTTCTCAGAAACTATGGACTTGATATCAATAACTTGGATAGAGGTCCTGCTCATCCTTCGACGATAACTAACTCTTCCCCTCCTCTAGTTGTGAACGACAATCCTACCATTCTTCCCCCTATGCATTTACGGACTGATGGTGCTCTGGATATGCGATATCGTGAGAATCGAACAGATCTTTATCACAATGGAGTTCATTATGGAGTGAGTGGTGCTTTAGATATGCGATATCTGGACAATCGAAGTATGTTGTTTCATCATGGTACGCATTATACCATGGGAGGTGGTCTTGATATGAGATATCAAGAAAACAGAGGATCCTTATTCAGTGGTGGTGTTCATTACACATCTTCTGGTGCATTGGATATGAGATATATTGACAATCGTTCTTCATTGATTCAGAATGGAATTCATCTTCGTAAAGATGGTCAACCTGATCGAAGATATAAAGAAAATTGGTAATTAAACTGTAGCTAGATTTCTTAATTATGTTTTCCTTTCCTTTTAAGTGATGTAATGATGTGATGAATCTTTTGGTTTCTTTTCTTTTCTTTTCTTTTCTTTTTCTTTAGCGTTGATTTGTTTGATTGAGATTGAGATTTAATTGTATTTCGTATTCATTTGTAGTAGTCTCGACGAGCAGATCTATCTTTATTGATTAGCCTTATATGTCCTCATGTAATCATAATGAAATGCTGGACCAAGTGTCCCAACAACTGGACTCGATAAATTATTATTATTATTATTATTATTATTATTATTATTATTATTATTATTATTATTATTATTATTATTATTATTATTATCAAATGAATACGCTATGAGTGAGGAGGATTGGAATTTTGAACATTGGTAAACTGCTTTTTGACACATACAAGATCCGGAGCTTCGTGTCAGTGATGACTGAACACGAATTCCCAGTCTCTACACATCGTTTCCTCGGGGAGCTTCGATCGGATTTATACATAAGAAGAGTTCTGGAAATACTTCACCCTAGGTGGTGTCAGCGACAGCCTGGATCGAGCTCATATCATGAGAATGGTCTTCCATATTACGGCTGACTGGTGGATAGAGGTCAGAAGGCAACTAGATCTTAATGCACCCGCAAACCTTTGGACATAACTATGTTGCTGCAAATCAATTTCCTTTTCTTCCGCAAGAGTTTATTGTTATTATCGACCTTCACGAAGTCGATAACTCCTCGTGTCCCCAAGCTGCACCTTCGCGCGAACAACTTCCTAGTAAGTGTACCAACACCAATGAAAAAATAAAACAGAAGGAAGTGGGAAGAAGAACGGTGCTTACTTGATGAATTTATCCTACAATGGCGTTTATAAGGCGGCGTTTCAAGCGAAATCTCATCACTAAATGCGAGTAACTAATCTGATTTAGAACAGCCAAAACAACAACGACGATAAGGTCATTCCAATACAACTAATACTCTTTTCCATATCTTCAATACCACTCAACCTCCTTCTACAGGCTAGATACCATCATCCAACACCTGCCATGACCGCTCCATCGACACAGCACAAAAGGGCGGATCGTTCGAAGAGAAGCACCACATCAAAGACCCTTTCACCTTAAAGGAACATCAACCCACACACAGACCTCACATACATCGGTTCATATCAGTGATGCCATAATTCTCATACTAACAGAATCAGCCGAAGAGGCTTCCTTCGTCCCTTATTCAGAAAAGTCACTTTTACCATGTCTCCAAATTTCACCACGACATTTCTCTCGTAATACTTATCATATATGATTAAACCTCATCCATACCATTGTTCATCCTCATAGTAGCAAATTTAGATATAAAATACAGGCGTTTGCATTCTTATCATGTCTCTCCTATCAAAAAAGCGATGAGGTTGCGCAACTCGATTTGCAATGATTTTCCATCTGCCTCCCAGTTTCAGGCGCCACTTGCTCTTATGAACTTTCGAATTACAGCCCCATTGATCAAGCAAGGTGAGATTAAGGGTCTGTGATCTCTCGTCCTCTGCTATCCCCATCATGTCTTGCTTCTCTCATGAAATGACAACTTGCAGTAAACGGTATACCGGTAATTGCATGCAACATTTGCCGACAAGAGAGCGCCGTACAAAGTTATGAAAATGTTGAAGCCTTGTCGATGGCGAGTATTGCACGAAGTGGTTGCTCATACACCCAGCACAAACATCGTTGGAATTATCACAAGCGCTGGGAAGATACCGTACAGCTGAAGGTGCAACAGGATCGTATATCCCATCGTCACTGTGCTCACTAACTGCACTATCATATCTTGCACTGCTAAAGGCACTGCCAACAGGTTCGACAGAAAAAACACTATTATCACCGAGAACGAACGACTCACTGCCTTCCAATAGTCTGTATACTCTGACTTCACATCATGCACATGCTGGTAAGATTGCCGAGGCCAGGGAGTCTGGAAGGCCAGGATTATCTTTGAGATCTTCAGATCAGAATATCGCTCAGCCATGCGAGATGTTTTCTCGGTTCTGTAACCTCTGCACCTCATCATCCGCTTCTCTGCTGTCCTCAGCCTGGCTGCTAAGAATTGGTCCAAAAATTCGTGTAACATTGGAAAGTCTTTACAGGAATTTCTGGAAGGTGATCACACTACCTTCAAGACCAACCCCTCTTTCACACCCCCAAGACCACGATAAGCAACCACGGATGATGATTGAACTAGGTGAGATTTGTCAACGAGAATCCTCTTTAGATTGTCCTGAAGAAGGCAGGAACTTCTTAGCTTCAGTATCATCTACCAGTAGAGATGACGAATCCAACTTTTTCGAAGTAAGGAATTGATCCAAATTGCTCAAGTCGAGCAAAGACGTTATTTCAGAAATCAATATTAAACTTTAATTCTTTTTCTTTTTTGACGCCACATCAGAGAATTCGATTCTCGATCTCGTATATACGGTACAAAAACTCCCTTAAAACGGTAGAGCACACTCAAATATAAAAAGATAAGTTTTTATTTTGTTTTTCGAATTTTTCAACCAATATTCAAGGGATTTGAGTAAAAATTTTCTTTCGGCAATATGGGATGCTTCAGATGAAAGTACGAAAGAATTATGGATATCAATCTAAATAAAAAATTCGAGTTTTTTCATACTTAAAAAGTCGCACAAAATAAAAAAAAACAATAAAAAACACAAAAAAGGTCGAGTTTTTTTGTTGATTGTATCGAAGAAAGATCTAAAATTATCCTGTCGTCGCACATTCCTTCAACCTTTAATCCAAGTCATTTTTATTATTGTTCAGACAAATCTTTAATCAAACCTCCACAAGGCAATTTTTTTTCACAACTTCTAATTCCCGCCCAATTTTTCCAAGATCTTTGTAGGGAAAAATGAAGAACATTCATCTTGTGTTATTAACGTTGATCAATTTTTTCATCGTTTTATACGCTGCAAGTAACCTCGTGACCCAACTGTTTGTAGGGAATTACTACCGTGGTTATAGTGGAGAGAACTTTCCTGCAACCTCCTCTCTGCTATTGAACCCGATGGGCGGCTGGAGTGATACTAATGGCAATTTCTATCTCGCTGATAAGACACGTATTAGAAAAATTGACATTTTTGGTGTCATGAAGACTGTATGCGGTACGGGTGAATATGGCTTTACCACTGACGGATATCCTGCCACCGCTACTTTAGTGTCTTCCGTTGAGTCTTTGTGGGGTGATAGTTCGGGAAACCTCTTTTATCTAGACGTAGATTATCAGTGCGTGCGAAAGATTGATGCCATGTCGTCCAATGTCACTACTGTGGTTGGTGGTGGCGTTTATGGTTTAATCGGGGAGAACGTCACTGGTACTAACACCACTTTTTACGGATACCACATGACTGGAGACAGTGCAGGGAATCTTTACTTTTCCGATATTAACTATTATTTAGTGAGGAGGTTTGTTAAGAATACTGGGAGAGTGTTAACTATTGCCGGTAACGGCACTGACGCCTATGGAGGAGAACTCGTAGTAGCCACATCCACTAGCATCGGAGATCCGGCTGGCTTGGCAGTGGACACTTTAGGCAACGTTTTCTTTGTTGAGCAGTTGGACCAGCGCATCCGTAGAGTGACAAAGACAGGGATTATGCAGACTGTAGTTGGAACTGGAAACTGGTGTTACTGGGATGAGGACTCCGAGCTTCCTGGCACCGCCACCTCCCTCTGCAATCCTTACTCTTTATCTATTGACTCATTGGGGAACTTGTTCTGGATTGAAGCATTCCCTTTCAACCGCCTGAGAAAATACACACTGAGCACTGGTCTCGTTAGTACTGTCATTGGCTATTATGGCGACGGCTATGCGGGTGACGGTCTCAACATTACCTCAAACCCCTCACAGATCTTAATCAATGCTCAGGGTGTATGGAGTAATAGTCGCGGTGACCTCTTCATTGCTGACACGAATAACTATCGAGTGAGAAGCATCGTAAATCAAATTATTAACACTGTCGCGGGTAATGGATACCTCTCTTATGGCGGTGATGGAGGGCCTGCTACGGCAGCTTATATTAATACTCCTGGTTCAGTGTGGGGCAATACATTAGGCACAGTTTACTTTAGTGACATGAACAACTATCGCATCAGAGCGATCTCTGCAGCAGGAATTATAACTACTTTAGGAGGCACGGGAAAGAACGGTCCCTTCACGGCCGACGGCACAGCCTTCACTTCTATGTCTCTGAATAGCTTAGGAGCACTTAGTGGAGATTCAAATGGCAATATTTACTTTTTTGATAACAATCGTTTGAGAAGATACGTCATCTCCTCTTCCTCAGTGCAGACTTTAGCCGGTAATCGCGGTTACTCTGGATATAATGGAAACAATGTCAGCGCCAGTAGTGCGTCTTTCCTTTCTCCAAGAGCGTTATGGGTCAACACAAAGGGTGACGTGTACATTGCAGAACTAAATAATCAGCGAGTCCGTCTCTACAATAAGGCGGCAGGGCGGGTTTGGGACTTCGCCGGTAATGGTTCTAACCGATATAGCGGCGATAATGTACCGGCAACACAAACAACTTTGTGGGATCCCTATGGAGTGTGGGGTGATACAGTTGGTAATGTATTCATTAGTGATTATGGCAACCTTCGCATTCGTCGAGTACGATTAAATGGGATTATTACCACCTTCGCTGGTAACGGTAGGTTTGGAAGTGGTAACGATGGAGTCTCACCAACTAACGTACCCATAGGTTACCCCATTTCAGTGAGTGGAGACTCTTTTGGCAACGTGTACTTTTCAGATCAAACTTATTGCAGAGTACGCATCGTGACATCATCGGGATCTGACTACTCCAATGCAATTGTTAATACTATTGTTGGAACGGTTGGATATTCGGGCATTACTACTCCAGATATTCGACCTGCGACACAAGCAATAACCTCTGTGGACAGCATGTGGATAGATTCAGTCGGGAGCATTTATACAGTCGAACAAGGGTTTAACTTTATTCGTAAGGCTTTCTACGTCGCCATAGGTCCCTCAATTGTTCCTTCCGTCAGGCCTTCACAATCACCCACAATGACGCCTTCATTAACTCCAACAATCGTCCCCACAAAGACACCGAGTAATCTTCCTTCCTTCACTCCAAGCGCGAGCCCAACAGTCTTACCAACTACTAAAGCTCCTAGTTCTCCCCCGAGTAGAGTTCCGTCAATGGTTCCTTCCGTCGATCCTTCAGAATCACCCACAATGACGCCTTCATTAACTCCAACAATCGTCCCCACAATGACACCGAGTAATCTTCCTTCCTTCCAACCGTCACTACCACCATCCACACAACCCTCTTCCTCCTTCCCTACCGCACAACCGTCAAGCAAACCCTCGATAGGACCAACGAGTCTTCCCTCATCACAACCATCACAATTCCCAACAAGCAAACCGAGCAGCGAACCATCCTCACAACCATCCACTTATCCCTCGCAATACCCTTGGAGTCATCCATCTTCCCTACCCTCTCCTAAACCTTCAAATACCCCTTCCAATGAGCCCACATCACAACCTTCTTCCCTCCCTTCCTCTGTGCCAAGCTCCGAACCATCACAAAAAGCTTCATCAATACCTTCATGTGGACCAACATTACATCCCACTTCTATGCCTTCTGTTTGCCCTTCCTTTAAACCCTCATCCTCTCCGATCACCCAACCATCACAAGTACCTTCATCAATCCCTACACCCACTCCTTTTGCGGCTCCTAGCTCAATCCCAACCACCTTACCAATCTCTCAACCTTCCATCACTCCAACTGACACACCGTCTTCCCGACCATCTTCCTTTCCCTCCCCAGTGCCATCATCTAAGCCCTCGGGTAAACCAACTTCACGTCCATATTTTATTCCCTCTAACCTGCCCTCTGCTTACCCTCTCGCGCAATCTTCCTCCCAACCATCGAGTCACCCCTCATCACATCCGACCGTAAAACCATCAGTCAAACCAACGAGGAATCCTTCATCTCATCCCACCTTCAAACCCTCAACGCATCCAACCTCTCGTCCAACCACACAACCAACCTCCAAACCCTCGACACAACCCTCATCACACCCTACCTCCACTCCCACAACTCGACCAACAATAATCCCTACCTCACACCCCTCTCAAGCACTTCCTGGAGTAATGCGAGTGACTTCATCGACAGTGACGAAGACCTCCATCCAATTAAGCATTTCCTTAGCGGCGGACTCTGGTGTCATCTATGGCGGCATATTCACCACACCTCAAACGTCATCGAAGGTAGTTGCTGCTGTCACTCGTCAGAGCAATAGTAATGTATTGAAAGGAGTTAATCACACGTCACTGCTCTTCTCCTCCCTCACTCCCGCCACCTCCTACTATGTCTACCTAGTGGCAGCAGCGAGCGATGGGAGCAGAGTCAGCACTCCCGATGAAGTGATGAGTAGCGCGGTGGTGGTGACGACAGCTTGTTGTCGTGTGATTGAGGTAGTTGCTGGGAGTGGTGTGGTGGCAGGGAGTGGTGAGATCGTGGTGTCAGCTGCTCAGACAGTGACGCACTTCCTCTCCATCAAAGTAAGATACAAGGCAGTGACGTCACCCTCACTCTTTCTCCGCCTCTATGCAGTGCGAGGAAGCAACAACGAATCCTTATCTGACGTCATTCAACCATCTGTCATCGATCTTAGCTCC
>VKHI01000849.1:0-12192 GCA_015145745.1 Poterioochromonas sp. DS
CTTTGCCAAGTAGGGTACCTAGTGCACTACCGACGGCGGTACCAAGTGCTTTACCGAGTGTCCTGCCGACCATTCCACCCAGTGTATCGCCTACTGCTTCGCCAAGTAGGGTACCTAGTGCACTACCGACGGCGGTACCAAGTGCTTTACCGAGTGTCCTACCGACTATTCCACCTAGTGTATCGCCTACTGCTTTGCCAAGTAGGGTACCTAGTGCACTACCGACGGCGGTACCAAGTGCTTTACCGAGTGTCCTACCGACTATTCCACCTAGTGTATCGCCTACTGCTTTGCCAAGTAGGGTACCTAGTGCACTACCGACGGCGGTACCAAGTGCTTTACCGAGTGTCCTACCGACTATTCCACCTAGTGTATCGCCTACTGCTTTGCCAAGTAGGGTACCTAGTGCACTACCGACGGCGGTACCAAGTGCTTTACCGAGTGTCCTACCGACTATTCCACCTAGTGTATCGCCTACTGCTTTGCCAAGTAGGGTACCTAGTGCACTACCGACGGCGGTACCAAGTGCTTTACCGAGTGTCCTACCGACTATTCCACCTAGTGTATCGCCTACTGCTTTGCCAAGTAGGGTACCTAGTGCACTACCGACGGCGGTACCAAGTGCTTTACCGAGTGTCCTACCGACTATTCCACCTAGTGTATCGCCTACTGCTTTGCCAAGTAGGGTACCTAGTGCACTACCGACGGCGGTACCAAGTGCTTTACCGAGTGTCCTACCGACTATTCCACCTAGTGTATCGCCTACTGCTTTGCCAAGTAGGGTACCTAGTGCACTACCGACGGCGGTACCAAGTGCTTTACCGAGTGTCCTACCGACTATTCCACCTAGTGTATCGCCTACTGCTTTGCCAAGTAGGGTACCTAGTGCACTACCGACGGCGGTACCAAGTGCTTTACCGAGTGTCCTACCGACTATTCCACCTAGTGTATCGCCTACTGCTTTGCCAAGTAGGGTACCTAGTGCACTACCGACGGCGGTACCAAGTGCTTTACCGAGTGTCCTACCGACTATTCCACCTAGTGTATCGCCTACTGCTTTGCCAAGTAGGGTACCTAGTGCACTACCGACGGCGGTACCAAGTGCTTTACCGAGTGTCCTGCCGACCATTCCACCCAGTGTATCGCCTACTGCTTCGCCAAGTAGGGTACCTAGTGCACTACCGACGGCGGTACCAAGTGCTTTACCGAGTGTCCTACCGACTATTCCACCCAGTGTATCGCCTAGTACGCCTCGTGTTTCATCGAGTCAGCTCCCTACTTCCTTGCCGAGCTTCACGTCGACTGTGCTTTTAACGTCTTTCCCAAGTACACGCCCCACTGGATCACCTCCCTCTTCACCAAAGGCACTGCCAAGTAGTCTTCCGACTTCCGTTCCGAGTGTATCGCCGAATGTTTCACCAGTTAGATTACGGAGTGCCCAACCGACTAGTCTACCAAGTTTACTACCCAGCGCATCACCCATCGTTCTAAGTGTTTTGCCGAATACTTCACCAAGTAGATTTTCAAGCCCTCAACCAACCACTACATCAAGTCTGTTCCCCAGTATAGTGCCAAGCTCCCCATTAAGTACATCGCCGAGCTTTATGCCAAGTATTCTACCGACAGCTGAACTGAACTTGTTTTTAAGTACTTTACCAAGTATTTTTCCCAGCGTGCAATCGAGTGTAGCTCCGAGTCTGTTTCCTAACACCTCGCCGAGCTTTCCACCGAGGTTTCTTCCAACCACATTTCCAACAGTTTCGCCAAATGCATCGCCCAGCGTCATACCAAGTATTCTACCGAAAGCTGAACCTACGCTATTACCAAGTAGATTGCCTAGTGCTTTTCCTCTTTCGCCTTCGGCCGTTTCGTCGAGTGTGATACCAACCGCCTCTCCAACTAGATTGCTATTTGATTTGGTGAACAATCATTCGTCTTGGAAGGCATTGTTGTTTCTTTTCGGTTCTTTTTCGTTCGAGCAATCTAACATGTTAGAGGTCTCACCTCTTCCAAGTTCTCCCAGCTCTATTATTTTTGGGGGAAAAGCATTTTCTTCTTCAACGATGATCGGTATCACCTGTCCCTACACCTCATGTCATTATCCAGTCGCTCAGATCTCTGCAAGTTACAAAAGAGAGGAAATCTCTCGATCTGCTGTGATTCCAGGAGATATGAATGGTGATACATACAATGATCTTATCGTGTGCTCTCCTCTCACTTCCTCGTGCAATATCTTCTTTGGAAAAGAGGTATATGGTTTGAGAAATGTGACCATTGGAGCTACAATTTATGGCCCAGCGTCTGCATCCTCTCAACCAGCAGCTACCTTCTTCGGCTTTGCTGTCTCAGAAGCCGAGGATGTAAATGAAGATGGGCTTGCAGATGTGATTGTGAGTGCATTGACGGGAAAGGCGTGCTATGTGATCTATGGTCGAAGATCTTGGCCAAATGTCATAAGAATGTCGGAGATGAGGGCAGGAGTAGATGGGTATAAAGTCATCGCCGATGCCTCCACGACTCTCATAGGAATGTCAGTGGCTGGAGTCGGGGACATGAATGGGGACGGGAAGAGGGATGTAGCTGTGAGTGTGTATAGAGGGGGATTGTTTATGGTGTATGTGATATGGGGAGAAGGAGGAGGCGAGAGTGATGTATTATTAAGTGAGGTAGGGAATGGAGTGAAAGGTTGGAAGATCGTAGGAGAGCAAGGATATTATACAGGGCTATCAATTAGTAGAGTAGGAGATGTAAACGGAGATGGTTTCGGTGATATAGTGATAGGAGCGATACCTTATGCAGATAGATCACAGAATGCTCAGCAGAAGAGTTATGTGATCTTAGGCATGTCTTCATCAAACTCTTCTCCCGCTGCAGATATAGTATTAGGAGGAGGTATGGGAGGAGATGAAGGGGAGCGTGTAGTGAGTATAGTTGGAGGAGGATTTATTGTGAGTGGACCAGGGGATGTGAATGGCGATGGTATTGAGGATATTATGATTACAGATGTGAGGGAATATCTGAATAAAGGAAATTCTTACATCATTTCATATCCATCGAAGATAAGTACACCTCCTACCTTTTCACCCTCATCCTTTCCTTCCTCTGCTCCCTCCAATCGTCCAAGCTCTCGACCATCCTCTTCCACAAGCGGTCGACCGTCCTCTCTAAGGCCTACTCCTGCCACTTCCCAACCAAGCTACACTACTAGCACTTCCGCTCCAACAAAAGGCACAAATATCCCATCTCTTCGACCCACTGCAATTCAGACTCAAACCCCTACAAGCTTCATTCCAACGAGGATGCCTTCTCCTTCAACAGTCTCATTTCCTTCCCCAGCCTCTTCCGGATCCTCTAATTCCCCATCTCTGTCTCCTTTCCCTTCATCAACTTCCTGCTCCTTGGATTCGTTCTGGTCAGAGTATGAGGTGAGACATGTGAATAGTAGCAGTTTCAATCGAGAAGGTATTGTCTATGGTGTGGAAGGAGCGAATGAAAGGTTTGAGATCTCATCGATGAGTAGTGATGGTAAGAGGAGGAGTGGTTGGTCAGGGACAATCATAGGAGGAAGAGGGAGAAAGATATACGTCATCTATCCTAAAGATCCTTCCCAACCAGTAAATAGAATCATCTTACAAGACTTTGACAGTCTCTGTGACGTCATTAATCTATCGAACATCCCTGAGATAGCAAGTAAAACAGATATCTCTTATCTGACGAATCCACTGACCTTGTTCCTTCCTGACAACCAGAAGATCATCATTCGGAGCTATAAGACAATGGAAGAGTTGTCAGATGATACCTTTATCTTTCATCTTCCATCACAATCATCATCTCAGTCGTTGTCTTCTCGTCGAAGTACAGAGAGACGCGATTTGTATATAGCAGTAGCTATCTTTGGGTGGATGATGACGACAGTCTTTCTTACCTTCTTTTCTCGTAGTGATAAAGATGATGATGGTGAGCGAGAGATGGAAGAAAGAAGAAAGAAATTCCATCAGAGAGTCGAAGAGGAGGAGGGAGTCAGAGGTTTAATAGAAGGGAAAGGTGAAACAATAGAAAAGATGAGGGATGAGTCTGATGATGATGACAGCTCAAATATATTAGAAGTATCATATGAATCTCACAGTGGTGGAGAAGAGTCAGAGGTTAGCACTACCAGTACTTCGACCCGCGATGAGAATGATACTGGTATAAATAATGGTGAGATATTGCTTCATAATTTTGTATATGGGAGTAACAAAAGTGACATGAATAGTGAGATATCTCTAATTAGTGAGGAGGATGAGGATGATTATTCTGATGATAATGAAGAGAGTTATCGTTCATTCTATTTAAATCGAAACAATACGAATCATAGTCATAGTCGTAGTTCTAGTCATACCAATACTAATGACTATGACAGTAATAATATTAATAGTTATAGGTAGGTAGTAAGATCCATCAGCTCATAATATTCTTTTTTTTGTTTCTCATCTAAAGTCAGTCATTGCCTCTTATTACTTTCGGATCATACTTTCCATCTGTTCATAGTAAATATCATATTATTATGTTTTTTTTTTCTTTTGTTGAGTAATATTACATTATCATAGTTATATATATAGGAAAAATAGAACATTATCAAAGTTTTTCTATTTTCTGCTTCATTCATATTTGGTTTTATTTTCTAAATTTAAAGGTTAGCTTATTTTCTTCTTTGACATATTCCTTTGACAACTACTACCACTCACCAATAATAATACCAACATAAACAACAGCTAAAAGAAAAACGACAACAAAACGATCATAAAACGGTATAAACGATTTCAAATCTTCTCAATCATCTTTCATCTTTCAATACTATTATTATTAACAAGTAAGTTAAGTCATACAAACATGAAGAGATTACCATCAGATATGTTCTTATTGATTCGGAACTATTTGAGTGATTATGATTATCTATCTTTGATGAACTGCAATCTCTCTATGTTTTCTTGGATGAAATATGAAACAGTTTATTTTCGTTTCTCAAACAACGGGATTGAATGGACATCGAATGAGCTGAGTTCCATAATGAATATTATCCAACGTGTAAAGGATAAGAGGAAGCAGATTCATATAAAATTGAGTCAAGTCAGTCTATCACAAGTGATGGAATACTCACAACTATTCGAAGGAATTCATCGTGTATCTATCATACTACTACTACAACCATCAATGAATGAGACGACTGATGATAGTAATAATAATAATAATAGTAATAATATCTTGAATTTCAATATTTTTAATAATATATATCAAGTTGAATTGTATAAATTTTGTAATATAACAATAATTAATGATGGTTTTCATAATGTAAATACTTTGATCATTGAAGACTGGAGAGATTTAAGAGAGATTTATAATATTAATAATAGTAATAGAAGTTTAAGAAAGATTTCTATTATGAGGTGTAAATTCATACCTGAATATTATTTCAATGTCGAAGAAGTTGAGTCAGTAGAATTACAAGGTTGTCGATTACGAGGTATTATTACTTCATCATTGAATTGTTTGAAGTATTTAAGTATTATCTCGCAAGAGACAATAACCCATGAATTGATGGAAACTATTTATCATAGTGCTCCATTCTTACAGTCATTAACACTAGAATGCATCTTGACTTTACTCCATTCAAAGACATTCCTCACTTAACACTCTTCCCACATAATACCAGTCAGTATGTTTACCCTATACCACTGAAGAATGAAGTACTTTATTTAACTTCCTTTGATCTAACAGCATGGAATAAAACTCTCTATACCTTTGATAGTATAAGAACACTTTATTTAAAAGGAATAATAGGATTGGTTGATTTCCCTATCATGTCCAATCTTCGTGAACTTTCTCTTTATAAGTGTAATAGTTTAAGAAGTATCCCATCTTTAGAGAAGTTATTTCATCTTATCATAAGAATTTGTCCTCGATTAACTTCAGTTGCTGAGTTACAACCTAGCTTAAGAATAGTAAAACTTCAACGTGTTCCAATCAAAAATTTTGCCTTCATTTCTAGTAATAGCAATCATAATATCAAGGAGGTTGCATTCACAAGATGTTTAATTTCGAATCTCTCTGAATTTGTTAAAATTCCAAAGCTTTCTATAGGTTATTGTCCTACCATTACATCATTAGCAGGATTAGCAGGTAAATCACTCGAAGAAGATCGAAGAATAATCAAATTAATTGAATTAAATAATATTACTGACTTTTCTGTTTTATATAATATCTATGATTTAACATTCATCGGAATGAAAGGATTAACCAATGGTGAAGGAATTCATAATATTCATCATTTATCATTCTGTCATTGTTCAAATCTAATTAGTACAAGTGGTTTATCAAGAATAACTTCCTCATTATCTTTAACTCAATGCAGTAATCTTACTCATCTCATAAATATTCATGGTATTCCAAAGGTGGTAGTCGACGATATTGATTTTGATATTAATGTATTATTTTCTTCTACTACTACTTTCAAAAACCATGATGAAGTAAATATTATAATATTTCATAGTTCTGGTAATGATAAGAATATTATGGAACAGAAAGGGAAAAGATTGGTTTCATTTTTCAAACCTATTCAAAGAGAATTAAACATTCAAAAACTTATGATCAAATGTAATAATAAAAAGGAAATTAGTTTTCTTGAGTAATAAGATTTCTTTTTCGTCAACTTATCATTATCATCATTCGAAAACTCTAAAGATTCTCTATGTAGTTTGGTGATCTACGCGCACACCCATCTGTTATCCATCTGAGGCACAAGTATCATAAGCAAAGCAGAAGTATTGAATTGAATTGTATGCAACAACATCATAGAAAATCGTTATTAATTTGCTTTATTACCGTCTATTAACTTTAAAAAATTCAATTACTTCCGAAACAAAATCATGTAAAATAACAATAATATAAGAATTCTATGTTTTCCTTACTAATTAAATTTAAAAATCCTTCTTTTACTCTGTACTAACTTTCTTCGATTCAGCTACAGTCATCGCGAAGGACTAAGGAGTGAGAAGGTATGTCAGAAGTTGACTCTGTGAGGGGTTTAGGTTAAACACATCTATTGAATTCACTTTGACTTTTTCCCTCTTTCTAGATGCTGTTGCTGCTGCTGCTGCTGCTGCTGCTGCTGCTGCTGCTGTTGCTGTTGCTGTTGCTGTTTTCTTTACTTTTCAATAATGGTTAATAAAGATTGAAATTGTTTGACATAAGTATGATAGGTAATAAAAAATTTTAATTTCTCTATCAATTGATTATCATTACTCCTATTACTATTACTATTACTATTACTATTACTATTACTATTACTATTACTATCATTATTATTATTATTGAGTAATAACTCTTTCAGAATATTCTCTTTTCTTTTATAATCAGAAAGATTTATCCAATAATTAGATAGTGCTGTTGACCAATTTGCTAATACTTGTAATAGATTACTACTCGAACGAGTCATGTATCGAGGATTAATATTCTTCCATAATTCACACATTACTTTCACTGCACCTTCATTCATCACATATTCCTTCTGTTCCTCAGAACCATGTGCTAAGATATTTACTATAATATTGGATGCATTAGAATGCATAGAGGAATCTGACTCATTATCAGGTAACTTCTCTGTTGAGAGTAAAGTAAGTATCCTTGGTATGATGACAGCATCAATGATTAATTGTATTCGTTCTTTTGATTCGAATGAGATGATATCAATAATCCAACATGCTTCCTTAATAATAAATTTATTAGGATAATCTAATAACCATAATAAATTTGGTATAATGTTTGATTCTATCATCATTGATCGGAGAGGAGGAATGGGAATAATATTTGCTATTGTTTTCATAACTTCCATTACAATCTTTTCGTGATGTGATAACGTAAGTTCAATGAGACGAGAAGGAAGAGTAGGAAGTAATTGGAAAATTTCAATGTTTCTTTCTTCTAAACAAGTAGTAAACATAGAAAATGCTCCAGCAGCACTAGCGACTAGTGAGGAATCTACGTCATTCAAACAAGCAAAGACAAAATCCAAAGCTTCATGAAAGGATGGGTAATTTCCAAACATTGTAACCTCTCCACAATATAAATATCCTAAGATTTGACAAGCTTTAGATTTAAGAGTATTCCTAGTGTGAGAGCTGTTCACTCGACTGAGAATGACAAAGACAGCACCCTCCGAATGGAAGATAGGAATCCTGTGAAACCTTAGTAAAGAAATTTTCTCTCCATGGAAAGAAGTAAAGATGATGTTGAGAGTTTCCTCAACCACCAAGTCGTCTCCCGTTGAGAGAGCAGTAATTAATGTTGAATATGTCTGACGGGGAAGATCCATAGGAAGAGGTGAAAATAGACAAGAGATTTCATATCGAAGAGCTTCGTTCTGTGAAGTTTCAAGAATATTCTGTAAATGGTTCAAGAGCTTTGTATGAAGATTGTAACCAAAATTAATTTGCTCACTGGAACCTTCTAATAATCCTATCAGATATTACCATAGAAATCTGAAGAAAACCATCACAACCTACCATCACACTTCTCAAGCAGTTTTCGGCACTGTCGAATCTTTTCAATACAATCATTATCATTGGAGGCAGTTAAGATAGATTGACAAACTTCCTGCAACATTTTTCGATAGATATTGTAGATCGAACGATAAAGTTCGATCGTATTAATATCGTACTTGTTGGGAAAGTTCTATCAACATATCAACAACATGTTACCATCAGAACGAAGATAAGCGCTTGACTATATTAATAGAAGAATAAGTTGTATAGAAGCTGTCTAATTCTACAATCATAAAATATCATTTATTTCTATTTCAAAAACATTATTAAAATCTACAAAGAAGGTAAAAGAGCTGATGAAACAGGTATTCTTTTCAACATCCCCGAACTAATTGTAGTAATTTTATCAAAAGAAAAACCCATTTTCAGAAATGTTTCACCATTAGGAAAGCCATGTAATGTTTCATTAGCATATAAATAAACTTGTTTCGAATTCTTTGTTTTCACAATCATCCCATCTTCTAACTGTATCGGGATTGGTAATAATAGATACAATGTTAATAATCTTAATCTTTTCATAGCTCCTGTCCCTTCAAATGACAAAGGAACACAAATGCTCGAACTACTACCGCCACTACTACTTCCCTCATTATCACCTTCATCAATGCCATGAGAAGAAGAAGAAGCTGTGGCGTTATAATGAGGATTCATTTGTTGTATTAAATATTGTTGAGATAATAATAGTTCCTCTGGATAAGGTATATAGGCACATCCAAATCTATGACATTCATTGTTTTTAATAAAACCTTTCATTAATTCTTTCATGTCATATAGACTATAGATACTAATAGATATACATCGTTGACGTAAGACTGTTTGAATATTTTCCATCTTCTTTGGATCTAATGGTAGGAAATGAGAGGTTGTAATATTACCTCTTGGATTAAAGGTATTAATAACAGTAAAGTTTCTTAGAACTGTGACGTTATTATTCATTTGATTTGTACGATGATGGTGATGATGCGTGACATGTCTTGTAATGGTAAGCTTTGGCCAGTTCTCTGTACTTGTATTGTGATCGAAGGCTCTACTCTTTCTCTCCCATTGAGCTCTTAATAGAATTTGATTCATTGCAGGAGAATCAATCGACTGACATCCCATAAACACACAACCACATCCTTTATCACCGATATGAAACAATTCAGTATCAGGTAGAGCTAGATTAGGTCGTGAGTGTGATGTTTCAAGGTCTATTAAAGGTTCAACTGGGTGTTAGGGACGATATACACAGTGTTCAAGAATACTTCTTACCTCCACCAACATCACGAAACTTTTCTAAAAACCATTCAGCATTACTATATAATGGTTTAGCATAACTATAATTCGTTAAATATTGATCATTTGGATCAAAATGTAATAACATCCCACATGGACCATAATTTCCAGCAAGGAAAGGTTCAAAACTATAAGAAATATTCCCAATAATTGATGCAATCCAATATAATTCTTTATCACCCCAACCAACATTAAATGCTGGGATTAATTGACCAATAATCTGCAATAATTTCATATGTTTCATACGATTTACAAGAATAACTGAAGAATCTTGATAATTATCTAATTCAGGATCTTTCTCAGGAAATGATAAATTTCTCCAAAAGTAATTAATATTATTTAAAAATAATTGTGATTGTGCATAATTTGATGTCCATATTGTCTTTTGGAAATGATCTATTGGTAGAGTATTGCTCGCTGATTGATTATAATAGGTTTCTATTAACTTCATTGCTTTGTCATGGAATGATATTGATTGTTTATGTGAACCCATTTTTGAATGGTAAAAACGATCACGGAAAAATAAAGTACCAGTTTTCCGATACTCTGGGTATTGAAATAATCTATCAGGTGATTTGAACCATACTGTATCAATATCTACGACCATTACTTCATGGAAGGGGGCGTAGATTAAAGCTGCTGCCTTACAGTACCAGGATCGTAATCGTTTTTCTAAATCAGATCCTTCTAAAGGAATGACGGATGGGTCATTGGATCGACAGATATCTATCGCAATAAGGTTTGGGATATGGGAGAATCGTCGAAGCTCGGATTGCTCCAGTTCAGAACAATGTGCAATCGCGATTGGTAAATTTGAAGAATAAATTGTTCGAAATTGATCTATTAGTGCAAGTGAGTCATCAATTGCAAACTTTGCAGTACAAATCGCAATTCCTTTATCACTATAGATTCCATTGCGCATCATTTCATTTGAAATACCGTTTACATTTGGATCTATGAGGCTAACTACACCTGCAAACAATTGAACATAGAACGCTGCCAATATAAAAAAGAACATCCCCACTCTTTTAAAAAGACTTTGTGGGGGTTTCATTGTTTTAAAAACAACAAAAGAATAGTAACGAATCGAGAATGAAGTTGGTGGTAATATTTGCCGATTTGTTATTAGTATATCGGTAGGTTGTGCGAGGCCGATCTCGTAGGGATAGTGAGGAAAGTGGGAATTATTTTTTTCCACTCTCCTCATTTCTTGTTTTCTCGAAGGATGATCTGTCACAATTTAATTGAAACAGAGTGAGAAAAATAGTTAAAATAAATGAGTGTTCATTGGGAGACGGTTCAAGGGTACATACCTCCTTTATTAGCAGCTTCAGGCCTTGCGTTGGTAACAGCGTACATCCTCAAGAGGGCTGCCGTTCCTGGTAAGGAAGATGAAATCCAAAGACCAAATATTGAACAAATTGATGAGAAAAAGATTGCTGTAAATTTTCATTTTACCAGACAATGTAATTATAATTGTGGATTTTGCTTTCACACCGCAAAGACGAGTCATGTAGAAAGTGAAGAAAACTGCAAGAAGATTCTTCGATCACTGCGCGATGCTGGTTTTAGAAAAATTAATTTCGCTGGTGGTGAACCTTTCCTCGAACCAAAGCTTCTCGGTGTATTGTGCAAGTATGCGAAAATAGACTGTCGGTTTGAGTCCGTCAGTATCATTAGCAATGGCTCGAAATGTCAAGAATCATGGTTTGAAAAGTTTTCTGATTTTGTGGATATTTTAGGTGTAAGTTGTGATAGCTTTAATGAAGAAGTAAATGTCCAGATAGGAAGAGGAAAAGGAAATCATCTAAAAGCAGTCAAGAATGTTGCGGATTGGTGTCGAAAGTATAAGATTCAATTTAAACTGAATACAGTAGTAAACAGTTTTAATGTATTAGAAGATGTTAGTTCGTTTATAAATGAACTATCTCCTGTTCGTTGGAAGATTTTCCAAGTTTTACCGTTGGATGGTGAAAATACTGGTGAAAAGAGCTTAAGAAGTGTTGAAAAGTTTCTGATCTCGAATGAAGCCTTCCAAGCTTATGTGAATCGGAATTTGCAAGGACTTCATGATCGAAAGATTATGAAGGTCGAAAGTAACGATATTATGAAATCGTCTTATGTTCTTGTGGATGAATATGGTCGATTTCTTGATAGCTCGAAAGGCGGCAAAGAACCAACCTGTAGCATTCTTGATGCTGGTGGTGTTGATGCAGCCTGGGAGCAATTACTACAAAGCGAAGGTGGTGGCTTTGATGCTTCTTCATTCTTCGCTCGTGATGGTGATTATAAAGAAGGTTGTTGGTCAAGCAACAAACTGGTTCGTGACATTGAAGAC
>VKHI01000850.1:0-12192 GCA_015145745.1 Poterioochromonas sp. DS
ATGTCCACTGCGCAGGAGAGAATCCGCGGCCCGCCTCGTTCACTGATCGTCAGAACGCAGGGCAACGTTAAGAGAAGAGATCGCCGCCGTTGTTAAATGAGAACGGATAGTAGCTTATACCATATGCCACCTGAGGAGGCGAGCTGAAACAGGTTTCCGTTTGAGACTAGCGAAGATTTGTAGTCTGTCATCTGAGCTCCAGCGCAAAGCGTCTACGCAGTTTTTACAACAGTTTTCTCTTTCATGGCGTCACCGAAGGGTCGAATTCCGGTCTTGCCCCCTCTCCCGGACCTTCAGCTCCGAATATCCACCAGCAATCTCCGAATCCGATTCCTCGCCATCACACTGACACTCCACCATCATTCCCAGCCTTACCATCTACACCAAACCCCGCAAACATCGATCCTCGCGACGGAATTATCAACTATCTGATTTATCAGGGCCTCCTCGCACCTGATCTTAGTTTGACAATTTCCCCAGCTGACCTCAACACAATTCTCGCAAATCGCACAGCACCCGATCCCAGTAATTCCGAATTATTTCCAGTGCCTACAGACACTTTTCACGTCCAATCTGATCAACATCCCATTCGCACGGCTCATTTTCCAACTTTTTCCGACCCACCAATTTCGCACTCCAATCTACCACCACCACGTCTACATCCACTTTTTCCCCCTAATTCTATCAGACAACCAATTATCACAACCGATAAGTATACCCGTGCTAACTCTTTTCCCCCAGGAAATTCTTCCTCTGCCTTTCCATCAACATCCCCGATTCCAACATTCCGCCCTCTACATTTAACCTCAAACGATCAACTTCCATCACAAATCACTGCTCAACTTCCAACTCTTCCCGCTGATGCTCCATTTTCCGGTACAACTCGTTCTTCGTCACCTCCCACGACTGCAGGAGTTGATATTTTTCACTCCTTACACTCTCCAGTTCACCCGAATATTTCTACCAATCAATCCTTGATTCCAGGTTCAAATTCCAACACCACCAGAATCTCGACATCATCCAACATTCGCCCATCACAATCTATGACACCAGATCAAATTGCCAGAATGTTTCGCACAACGACCACTCCTCCTCATCAAGCACATCTTGACGCCTCTCACACATCCCGTATCACTAACACCGTCTCCACTCGACTAAAATCACTGATTCCTCATCGCTCGCCACTCATCCATTCCCCAGACTCTGGTGACGGCACCAGAGATTTCGACCTCCAATGCCTCGCTGCCGACTTTTATCTCACCGTCTACAATGAACTTACCGCACCCGAAATGTCTCTTTCTACCCCCGGAACAAATGCCTCAGCTCCCAGAAATAATGGCTTACAAGAATACCAATCATTTTTCGACGCTCAGACAAAGCACAAAGACAAGTACTACACCCCCAAATTACCAGCTGGAACAATCTCCGAAATTGCCTTTGTTCGCTTCGCCTCAAATTTTTACTCCCTCCTCGAAGACTGCCCACTCTATCGCGTCGAGTATCTACTACTCCCCAAATATGCAGATGCCAACGCCGTCCCCAATATCACAACAGTTCATACCGTCATTAAGTGGCTATGGCAAAAGTTATATCAAGCATGTGAAGTAAATCCAAAGGCCACTGAACTTCTTACCAGTTCCACCGTCTATGATCCCCATGCGGCATGGGTCGCTCTCCACCGTCACTTTCTCCCGCAGGACCCAATCACCACTATGTCACGTGAAACCAGACTCTCCACACTCCGCCAGAGGCCCTCAGAGACCAATGGTGACTTCCTCAATCGTTTCTTTGAAGATCTCCTCGTTATAGAATACACCGGTTTTCCACTCGAGGAGCGTCGGGTCTCCCACTTCATTATCACCGCATTATCTGACCCTAATCACCGCCAGAACGCTTCAATTCAGTATCAACATCTCAAACAGTCGTCTACACACTCCTTCGATTATTGGCTAAGTGTACTTCGTAGCCTACCAACAACCAACCCGACCCTACCCCTCGGCCTCCACCACGCCAATCTAACAAGCAACCAACCCCGTACATATCCCGAAACCAACGCCTCTTCCAATCCCAAATCCCCTGCTGACCATAATTTCAATCACGATTCATCCTACCACTCAACTACATGTTCACACTGTGGTCGTTACGGTCACCTCTCTACACATTGCTTTCATAATCCCGCCAGCACAACCTATAATCACAATTCTCGTACAACCAAGTATGATTCTCCGTTTATGAACAGGCGATCACAATCGCCGAATACGCCTCGTCATTCATCCTCCTATCCCAAACACAATTCCCCGTCTCGTTCACCTTCTTCTCACTCATCACGTCCCAATTCCCCTTTTAAACGCTCCGTCCAACCCCGCAAATCATCTACCGACACGAGATACAGAAATAACTCTGCAGGATACTACAACCCCCCCGATATGGACAAACCCAGCGTTGAACACAAAACAAGAAATAAGCCCGAAACAATACATGCCAATATCTCGACATACGAACCCGATAAAAATAAAATTTCTCTCAATTATCCAACTAACGTCCTTCCTAAAGAACATATTGGCCACGGAGCCCCCAATTACGACTCTGTCGCTCAGGATAAATCATTCTCTTACGGTATGCCGAAAATATACAACTCCATCAACTATGCACCATTTTCAGATATTCGACCATTTCCATCAACGGAAACCATAGGCAATTTGACTGTCGATCGTGAGTCTCTCCATACAAACAATTATATTAATAATTTTGAGCTCCCATCATCACCAAACCATGCTACAGACATACCATCCTCCCCGGGGGACTCGGACAGCTCTCAGGACCACGACATAGTCACAGATGCCTCTCCAGATGTTTCTCCCCGAAAGCGCGCTCACTCTTCGTCAAATTCCACTTTGCTTCACATCGGCTTTACTTTCCTACACCCAACACCAACTATTGACATGAACCATTCTCATCTTGCTGACCGTCTTCCTAAAACAACTAAAACTTTTCAACCTTTCGCGTCTACATGGTCACCCTTCTCCACTTTCAACTCATGCCCGATTCTGCATAACCCGATTAAATTAAATACAAACAATTTCTCGCCATCGTCCAAATTACCGCCAGTGATCTATGATCATATCTCCCGACTGTCATGTCTCCATGCTCTTGGCCAAAGGCCTTTCTACACTATCTTCGCAGCAATACTCTCTCACTATCACCTTAGTTTCCTTCCGCCTTTGGATTATATACTACCCTCCAGCCACAAGTTCACTGATTACGAAGCAGCTCTTTACCTATCCCTCTATGAGTCCCTTCCCCCTCACTACTACTACGTAGCTGCATCTGAAACTCGTCCACCCGCTACAATACTCTCCATAATACGGACCTACAATCGCACTCAGAACGTCGCACAACTACCGACACCAATACCAATCTCTCGCAGATTCACCGACATTGAAGCTGCCCTCTACCTTTCCATAACGGGCCTACTTCCACCACACTATAAACTCACAACTCGCTCCCACCGCGCTCCAACGGTAACAAAACCCCACCATTACACGAATAGCAACCTTCCCTACAGCGCTCCCGTTCTCATACCGGAACCCCTCTTTTGTTTTATGCTACATGACTCCACCACCGCGTCGACCTCGGATACCCATCACCCAACTATCTCGAGTCCAGCACCAGCTCCTTCTACCCCACCATCGAATCTTCCTCCACTCCCCACCATCACCACCACATCTGCGACATCCTATCCTGACCCTCTCACTTCTCACGACAACGCCCGCACGTTGGCAATGCGCTGCCTACGCGAAACGTCGTCCCCCAATCTCAATCCAGACGTCATTCCCGAAATGGAACGGGCTCTTACGACCGCTATCGATCAACTAAACCAAGAAACAACCGACATGGAAACATTTTTACCTCGACTTCCTACACTCATCGCCAATCTCCAGAACTACCAACGCTACTGCACCTCCCGATTAGATGATACACGCCACACCATCACTCACCTTCAAGCCGTGCGCTCTGTCATCATGACACTCATCCCACGTACATCCGTCTCTCAACCAACTTCAACTTCAAGCTCAACTCTAACTCCACAAAACACTTCAACCGTTACAGTTCAGACGAACGTGTCACCTGCTCTAACCCCAACTCAAACCAACGTCGTACCCACAACCAACACCACTACCACTAACCCCGCTGCTACAAACTCAACCACTCCCTCCTCAATGGTTTCACCCCCCCTCATCAATGAGACATCCAATACAACGACGATACCAACCCAACCTCAGATTCACTTACCCGTTCCTGTACCTACAAGCTCGGCTCAACATATCTCACCTAACCCACAACACGGGAACACCTCGTCCACCCAAGCAATTGCCCCTATACCCGTCACGTCAACGCGATCCAATCAGCCTCGTGCTCCAAACAACCCACCACTCCCTTCCACAAACAACCCATATCCAGACCGAAACCCCACCGACAACTATCGAGCTCCCCAGAGGCCACGACCTGACTATATTCGCCGTAACCGCTCCAATTCACCACCATCCAATCGACGCACAGACTATCGCTCCGAGTCTCAAACTCACTCCTACTATCCAAACACTCTTTACCCGGACTATGGCGACTATGCGCCGTACTCACGTGCCTATTCATCTTCCAGGCGCCCACGCGACCAATCGCCTCCCACGCGAAACGTGAGACCATATGACACTTCCCGTACGTACATATATGACTCTAACCGTGCGCCTACACGTCACTCTACCTCTTCAATGCCACCTACACGCGACCCCCCCAACGTCACGTCCGTACTGTCAAGACAACACCCATCTCCACCGTCATCCCAACAAACCACTCCGCCGATGTCCAATACAATTACAACCAGTGAACCCCGACCTCTTCACAGCACATACACCATGACCCAGCTTATCTCTATGCCCACCAACCCTCAAACCAACGACAGTATCCCCGGCGAACTTCCCGCAAATCCAGCCACAGACCTGACATACCCAGCACCTCGCGGCTACTTCTACGAAAATCTTCCACCCTCCAACAAATCAACTCGCCCCACATTAGACGATCCAACGGCGATTCGGTCCTCCATCTCAACCGACGCCCTTAACAATCTACATACACCACGACATCTCGGGCTCGCTATTTTTGAGCAATACACATTCACCGCCGACGACAACTCCCGCCCCACTATATACCTAGAAGGTCACTTCATCACATCGCAACAAGCTCATTCCGACCCACTGGGTTTTGCATCCATCCCCGAATTTATTCAATATTATTGGCAAAGAATCGAACTCTTTCATTGGATGCCTGAAAATGAAGACTCTCTACTTCACCATCTTCGTGCTATAGGTACTCGTGTCAATGATCCCGGTCGATCCTCCCGTCTATACAACTACAACCTTCCATCGCGATTCAACACCGGTGATTACGTCTTAGCACAATTCCGCCTCTGGCTACTACCAGCAATCGCTCGGTTACGTCAGCGTGTATTTTCAGCGTCAACACACTTCTCATCACGAGACTCCTCCGATCATGATAACAGCCCCCTCACACACCCAAATCCATCCCAATCTCACACATCCAACCTACCCATAATGGATCTCACTGGTTCAGAAACGGAGGCAGGTTGGACCGAACAAGATGCACTACTATCGTACCAACTTTCCTCTCTCCCCAACACTACAATCACTGACTCCACAATCCAAACCTCTACCCCCTCCACACCATTTTCACACCTCCGTCAAACTCTAACCGACACCTCCAGCAGATCAACATTACTTCTTTCAGCCCCATTACTCTGCAAACACGTCGAAGCTCACAACGAATATCTCACCAACAAAGAAACCAAAGATCTCCTCTTTATCCTACGCACTCTTCACTTAGCACACAGATGTGAAAGCACGAGCCGAAACCATCTCTGGCAACTCCACAAACACATCGAATACATACGCGATCCTGCCATGTCTACAAGCCGCCGCCAAGCCGCAGAAATTATGCGTCAAAGGCTATCTACATCCGATAACACCACCCTAGGCCAACTAGAACGTCTAGACCTTTTCATCGAATCCAACGCGGATCTTCAACCTCATCGAGATGCTCTTTACCTATCTGACCTTGATTTACTTTTCTCCGACCTTCAACACAAAATCACTTCACTTCGCGACAACACTCAACTTCCACTTCGACGACTACACTCCGGCATCTACACCGAACTTCATCGCAGACGAACCAAACCCACTGCCTGGCACAACGAGGTTCAACAATACAACACTTCAACCCAAATGGGCGATCCCCTCAGTCACTTCGCCCGAATCATCGCCAGCGATTTTTATGATGCTCTGAGACCGACCGCCACAGAACCCAGTCCGTTAATACTCGAACTCTTGTCGTCACAGTGGGTACAATCGCCAACAGGGCTAAACCTCTCCGACCTTGATCCGACCCAGATGACACTAACCCATCTCCAAGAGGAATCAGTACGACATTTTCATAGAGTTACAAAGTCCGTGAGAGTTCCAACCCATTACACCTCGGTTACACGTCAGATCATACTCGCCTTACCACTTCTTCTGCTACAATCACACCTACGCCAATATATAATACCTTTTTCCGAATACAGTTCTGAACTGTTTAACTCGATAACAACGCATCTTCCACTTCTCCAGCTACAACCTTTTCAACCCACAACGATGGATGCCGGTCATCGCCACCCCATCTCTCAACTTCCCCATCAAACGGCCTCAGAACTACGACAGCAATCCTCAACTGCAGAACATTTCTCGTATCGCCGTACCACAACGCGTCTGCCACAAGCCCCAATCCTAACACCAATTCTGACACACCCACATTCCCTGACAGAACCCCCTTCACATATGAAAGACTCCATCCTTGGCACCTTCCACTTCCATCAATCTCTTCATCACATCCTTCAACGAGCCCATAATCTAACAGCATTAACAGTACCCGAAATTGAAATCCATCTATTTTCAACACACATCCCGACAACTGCTCCTCCTGAAGCCTCAGAAATTCACCCGACCACACAAACACAATCGCTAGCAGTTCCCGCAACGTCTCCGACTTCGCGTCTCAACTCCTCACCATCCACACACTCATCAACAGTAAACATTCCAGATCCTAACTCCATGCCTGATGTCGCTACCACAGAAACAAACATTCCTCGGGTTGACAATACAGTAATATCCTCTACCACAATTCCAGGCTCATCGACCCAAACTGCTACTGCTAACATCACATCCTCAAACGCTGACACATTACCCATAACCGATATGAATCCATCCATACTCCCGTCCAATGCTCTCGCAACATCCTCCTGTACCCCGGCACAATCATGTCCGACTCCAAACGACGAAGATGACTCCTGCACCCTACCAATCACACAGCATCTTACAACCAGTACCATAACTCTTCGCGATGATATACACCCCTCAACTACGTCCAGATCTACCGGAACAATACTACCCAGACGAAGTACTCGTCTTCTCTCACATCCGGCTTTCACTCGTCCGTCCGCGATAGCCCTAACACGAAAAAGGTCACTACATACTTATCACAACAACGTAGTTCACAATATTACATCAAATGCAATGACTAGCAATGACATGAGCACCGACGTTATAGAATTTACTGTTATTCTTGATTCCGGAGCAACAGCTCATATGTTTAATACCATCGCACACTTTCTTACCTATACACCTTGTACTCACACAGAACAACACAGAATCCGCGTTGCGAATGGGACCTCAGTTCCAGTCCTAGGCTTTGGAACACTACCAGGAGGACACAAAGCAATGTTCGTCCCTCAACTCGCACACAATATTCTTTCGGTAGATGCTCTCGACGAGAAAGGATACTCAACTCTCTTTGCTAACGGAATAGGAAAAGTTTTCGATCGATCAAGTCGCAAAATAATCTTAACGGTTCCACGGGATCCACTAACTCGCCTTTACACACTCAATCAATCTGATTTTGAACGAACCTTTAAACTTACACATCAATCATGCCTGGCACACAGCTGCTCAAACTTGAACCCGATAATGAGAATACATTACATATACGGACATCCAAGTGCTGCACGAACTCGTTACCTCTGTAAATGTTTAGGTGTAAAAACTAACTTATCTATTAAAAACTTTGAATGTGTGCGAAACTGCGACATCTGTCACTTAGTTAAGTCAAAACGACAAAAAACAGTTCAACACATCACTAGGATGCAAATATTGGGAAAAGTTTGGTATCACGACATCAAAGGACCATTCGCTACACCCTCACTTCACTTCGGAAACCGCTATCAAAGCGCTTATAGAGAATCTAAATCTCGTCTTAACTTTCTCACATTCATTCAACATAAATCCGATGTCTATGCATCTACAAAAACATGGATCCAAAACTACATCATTCCACTCCGTGCCACAAATCCCACCATTGGTCCAATATTCATAGTAAGCGATATGGGTGAATTCAATAAGGAACAAATTCGTACAGAACTTCTCTTTCCCAACGGCATTTTTTCCGTTACTACATGTCCATATGTACCCGCACATAACGGGGTAATAGAACGATATTGGCGTACCCTAACTGACGCCACAATATGTCAACTTCTCGCGTCGAACCTTCCTGAATCCTATTGGGAAGAGTCAGCACGTTGCGCCAACTACATACTCAATCGCATAACTGACTCTCATCCAGAATTAAACCCACACTCACCATATGAGGATTACTTCGGAATACCTCCTCCCATCAATCACTTTCGAATCTTTGGTTCAGTATGCTATGTTAAAAACATGTTGGCCCCAAAACAACCTCGACCAAAAAGCTTCCGAGGAATCTTCGTAGGATACGAAGACCGCCAACAAGTTGGATACAGAATATATCTGCCCGAGTATAAGAACTTCACAGTTAGTTTTCATGTTGACTTCAGCTCAGCGGATAATATCTTTAAAGATGTTCAAAATCAAACTCTAACGGAGGATCAAATCGATTCAATAATTCAGACAATTACTCACACCTCACCCACAGCCCAAACGAGTACGCAATCACCTCAACTACTTACACCAACCCCAAATCCAAACGATAAACAGAAAATACATCCACAGGAGGAGTACAAACCACGTCGATCTCCACGTCTACACACAAGCCTGACAACAGAGGCAATACACTCCATCGCTCTCGAAGATATAAACAATCTTCAGTTACACTACCCAACACTTTCACCACTTATCTTCTCATACTTCCACGATTTAATACCTTTACAAGACACAAAAAATAATACGAGCACTAAGAACACTGAAAATGATAATACCGCCTATATCCCTGCGAAAGGAACACTCACGGACAATCCGAAGAGCCTTGCAGCGATAGAAAGAGCGATGCACAACCGTGAAGGGAGTCTAAGATCTGTGTCGTCAACAGCGGACCACCCGAAAGACGAGAAGATCTGTGGAATAAAGAGGTCTAACCCACCACCGGATTGGCCATCCAGTGCGTGCTCCACAAGATCATTTCTTAGTACCATGACAACTGGGACGACTACCCAGGAGATGCAGATGTCACGCCATGATGCTGACCCGACATCTCACACAAGTTGTTTGCATGGGAAGCGACTATGTCAACAAGTAGACGTCAACCGTCGATGTATCCCAAGCGTAACCGCGGCAATGACTAAAGAACGCAATGAAACCTCATTGGTTACCACTACACAACTTCACCTCACACCCATCAACACAGACAAAATCAACCTTTTCAATAACAAATCAAAGTTCCGCGTTCGCTTCACACTCTCTAACAACGTAATCACTTTTCCAACAGATGCCGTCAATTGTGGACATGAAAATATGTCGACTCTCGATACAGATAACATTGTAGGAAAACTGCTCATTCATCCTCACACAGACCTCCTTTGCACTGTCCACCGAATACTAACCTTCGGTAATAAGACTCTGGCCCGCTTATACTACTGCACCCGAAACACACAACCGACGACCTACATAATTCCTCCTCTACTCTCACTTGCTACAACAATAAGGCTGACCCAATTTCATGAGGATCACTCTCTATCGATCTACAATGATCCAATTCTTTCACCATACATGTCCTCAAGCATTTATTCGGGACAGGAGGAGTATTCTATAAGTTCCCCCATTTCTTATCACTCTCTGACCACAAGACTCATGAATGAATACTTTACTGGAAACTCTGCCATAGGATATGCACTAGGTGTAAAAACAGACTCCATCAGTACCTCAGCCCCAAAAACTTATCGTCAAGCTATGAAATCAGCAGACTCTGCTCAATGGCAAGAGGCAATCGATGCAGAACTTCAATCGATGCACACAAATGATGTTTGGACACCACACATTCTACCTACAGGACGGAAACTCGTAACCACCAAATGGGTATTTCGTCCAAAGCACGATATACATGGGAAAATAATCAAATACAAGGCACGCCTGGTTGCAAGAGGTTTTGAGCAAATCTACGGAAAGGACTTCGATGAAACATACAGTCCAGTTACCCGCTTATCCTCACTTCGACTTCTTTTTGCACTTTCGATGCAGTTCAATCTTGATCTTCAACAAATGGATGTCGAAACAGCTTTTCTCAATGCCAAGTTAACAGAAGAAGTATACATTGAAATACCACAAGGAGTACACATAGACAACCCGTACAACTGCCTTAAACTAAACAGAGCTCTATATGGCTTAAAACAGTCTCCACGTGCATGGTATGAAGACATACAGAAATCTCTTCAGAGCAGAAACTTCAAATGTATGCAAAACGAAAACTGCCTTTTCTTCAAACACACCAATCACAACATAATCATAATCGCACTATATGTCGATGATCTCATCATAGCAGGGACCACCACTGACGTAAACGAGGTTAAACAATTCCTAAACTCCAGATATGTCATGAAAGACTTGGGTCATGTTCATCACATTCTCGGCTGTGAAGTCGTACGTGATGATACTAATAACACATTATTTCTAACTCAGCGCAGATATATACTCTCCACTGTCAAAAGATTTCTCCACACATCAGAATTACACAAAGTTGGCTTAAATGCCTCACCGATGGAAGCTTCTATTCCACTCAGAATTGATGACACAAACGAATCTACGGAAACTCAAGAACAAATGAAATCAATACCATATAGAGAGGCAATCGGTTCCCTTCTTTGGCTTGTCGCTGGTACACGTGCAGATATAGCATTCGCAGTTCAAACGTGTGCAAAATTTTCATGTAAACCAAACATTAAACACTGGAAAGCCGTTCTCAGAATATTTCGTTATTTACACCGCACCATAAACTATGGACTAGCCTTCAGATCTTCACCACATGGTATCCCTGAACAAAAGATATTTAAATCCTGCACGTCACCTACTTTCACTCTCGATAATCATCCCGATATGACTGCTACAATTGAAGGTTTCTCAGACTCAGACTGGGGACGTGATCCTGATACAAGACGCTCCGTCTCAGGATATCTAATGTTTCTAAATGGAAGTCTCATTAGTTGGGGTTCTCGACGTCAGCAAAGCGTTGCGCTATCGTCCATGGAGGCAGAATACATGGCTCTATGCCTAGCAACTCAAGAGGCAGTGTGGCTAATCGAAATAATGAAAAATCTGAAATTCGTCCAACAATCGGCAATCATCATTCACGAAGACAATCAGGCTTGTATCGAATTCTCAAATCATAACGTACATCATGCAAAATCAAAACACATCCAACAGCGATATCACTACACTCGTGAAGTTATCAAGAAGGGAGATATCAAACTTGCATACGTTCCTACTTCGGAAAACCCAGCAGATATAATGACAAAGCCTCTTACTCCTCACAATCATTTCCCACATTTTCATCGTCTTCTAGTATTTCTACCTTTGAGTGGTGACTCCGAAATAGACAAAGTTCAGATATACTCTATCAGTTAGGGCAACCGGCGAACTCTGATTTGATTGCATCTGGTATCTTCTGTAAGATCCAGCTCTTTTGAGCTTTCCCTTCATGTTTCATTTTTTTAGAAGGGTTTTCCAGAGGAATCAACCTCTGTGTTTCTTACATATTTCACCTTACCATGATGGTCTTCGCAAAGGCAACTGAGGAGGAGTGTTAGAGAAAAATATTTACTAGGTTTTCCAGTCACCTTTACTC
>VKHI01000852.1:0-12185 GCA_015145745.1 Poterioochromonas sp. DS
CTACTACTATAATGTTGGTCCCCAGCGCTTAATGCCTGACGTCAGCAGCCGGTCGCGGAGGACCCGCTCATGTCACGGGACACAGGTCACGGGTCAACTTCAACTTGGAGTTGAAGTTGGAGGACTTTAAGATCGAACTTCAACTTGAACTTCAACTTGATCCAAAGTCTGTGTCACAGGTCACAGGTCTGTGTCACAGGTCACAGGTCTGTGTCACAGGTCACTTCAACTTCAACTCGAACTTCAACGGCAAAACCCAAAGTTCCACACTGAAGTGGACTCATTCAATTTTGTTTTGAATGTTTACTCTTCAACGTGGAATTTTGGGAAACAGTATGCTAGCACTAGAATCGAACCCATACCCTAATCGCTCAAAGCATCGATCCAAACTCCAGTGCTGGCACACTGCTTGACAACTGTAAAAAAGTTAGTTGTAGAAACGGTTTACCCATCCAATTGAATCTTGGACAAAACATGAAACGAGCAATCTATCTTTTTGTTTTAAACAGTTTTTTAAAATGGAGACGAACTTCTTCATAAATTAAATGTCAACGAAAGAAAAACGAGTATACGTGAAATCGGGAAAATTTTCCGCGGAAGCAAAAGAGGAACGCCGCAATTTGAAGGAAAGCAAGAAATTGCTGAGAGCTCTGAAAGAAGAAGAAACAAGGAGGAAACGCGCGAAGAAAATCGAGGAGACACGCGGAGTGTGAACAACCGAGCGCAAAGCGTATCTTTGTCCCTTGGATCTTTCTGGTTTTGTGTCTCTTCCTTTTCTTCATAATAAATAAAATGGCACTCAATAAATATGAAATATGTTGGTTTTATGATTCACACTATTTCACTTTTAGAGTCTTTTATAAAGATTTACCTTGGGAAGAGTGCATAAAATTGACAAATGATAATTCTTCAGGGACGTATTATTTTCCGGCAGATCAAAACTTGTGGTTTGTAATCAAAGGTTTTGAGGGTCGAGTATATTATTCGGTTTCGCTGAAAGATGCGGTGAATATGGATGGCGATGTTGACTTTGTAGTCATTGTCGCGGAAAACGAAAGTGAAGAATGGGCGAGAAAACAGAATCAAATTCAAAGTGAAGTTGAAGATGAAATGCATAATACGTATGGTTCTAACTGTGTGGATCGCATATTCATTGCGGGAGAAGTGGAATTATGTTTGCTCTGTGAACAAAGACCCGCATCATCTGATCACGATAATTGAACGTATCTTTGTCTTGTTCTGAAGGTTCGAGAAGAACAAGCATATCTTTGTCTCTTGGATCTTTTGTTCTTTTGTGTCCCTTCCCTTTCACATAATTAATTCTTTTTTGCAAATGGAGTCCTTGCTTGAAAATCAGGAGAAGAAAGAGGAAGTCTCGAGCCAAGTTGGATTGGTGAAGTTGGACATTGTTGCTTGGTCGACACAAGAGCTACAGAGACGACTGACGGGATGGGTACCGTGGGTAGGGCTGGGATTGGGGTTTGGGCTCGGGATAGGGTTGGGTATTGGTTTTGGGTTGGGGATGTTTTGGTGGAACCGCTTTGAGTTTAAGAGCTGTAGGGAAGAAAGTGAAACCGACATCGAGGAGGAGGAATAAGCGTATCTTTGTCCCTTGGATCTTTTGCAAATGTGTCTCTTCGAAAATAAACATAATAAATTATTTTATGTCTGAATTTGACTTAATTCAATTTCACATTGTGGAATTGGCTCTTCTGTTGAGACCTGCCCGTGCAACGAATAGCGCATTAGAAGAAAAACTTTTTTCGCTACACCTTTTACTTAATCGACCCGTACGGATTACCTGTATAGGATTTAATTTGATACTTATCTTTCGTGACTTGCGTTCTTCCATTACGTCAGGGGGAACAATGTTATCCTATTTCTAATGTTGATACTAGTATTCCAGCGCCGTTTTTAGATCAGTACCAAACTTTCCTTGAGTTTGAGTTTGAAATAGAACGGATGAACAACAGGGTGTTTAAAGATTACATGAACTTCAGGGAAGAGTTTGAAGATGAATCTTGGATCTTTTGATCTTGGATCTTTGTCCCTTTAAGATTCGAAAAGCGTATCTTTGTCCCTTGGATCTTTTGTGTCTCTTCGTTTTCTTTCTCATAAAAAATTAAATGCCTGAAGTCTTTGATGGATTTAATCCTGACCCCGATACTCTAAACGCCCGAGACCGCAAAATTTGGAACGCGATCCACAAACGAGCTTTTGATTACTGGACCAAAGTTGGAAACACTCGAGCTTTGGACTCCCTTTGGCTTTACCTCCCCCACCCCGACGACCCCGAGCGAAAAAGTATTCGCGTGCATCGCACTGCTCAATAAACCGTTTTGTCTCACCTTTCCTTCTTATTTAATTTAATTCATGCCTGTTCCCGATATTGTGAATCACCCCCAGCGTTACTGGGATGAATTTTACCAAGCTTTACCCCAAGATTTTCATACTGATCCCGATATGATCCTTCTGTTGCGCGTCCTCCCCGACCAAAAAGAAACCAAACATTTATTGTACTTAGTGTTTTTTGTATATAAAAATTGGATCGTAAAAGAAAAAACCAACCATCCCGACCAATGGCAAAATCTGACCGAGCGACAGTTAGAAAATCGATTTGAGCAGTGGCCCGATTTTCCACCTGAAAGTTACCGGGTTTATACTCGGCAAAACAAAACGGTATACCGCCGTATCCTAGACAATGCGGTAGCCACTCAATTTTGGACATCGTTACGGGATAACCAAAATTATAATTTGCCTCCGATTCGTAGAAATATATCGGTGTTTGCACTTGAAAAGAAAATTTTAAATCGAGATCAGTACCCGTGTTTAAGTCGATCCCAAAGGTTAATCAACCGAAAATTTTCTGATAATGAATTCGAACGCCGCAAAAATGATCCGAACTACAATTATCCTATTCGGTATCGAGCATCCAAAAGTAATCCTGTGTATTTACCCATTAAACTCAAACAAAATGACATTGATGGCATGGATCAAACATCGCTATTAGGTGATTTCTACAAAATTTACATGTACGATCGAAACGGAGTTTTCAATAACAAATTTGTGCTTGCTTCGTTTTCCTGCAAAGATTGTAAAAAAAGAACCACGTTTTATCCGTATTGCAAATATCACGCTCGGGTGCACGGGTTTCAATTGGTAGTGACCGATGCTCCCGGATACCGAAATCAACTTTTTCTGGCGACAACGCGTATTTTACCCGCCAATGAACCCGTATGTCCGTTTGTGACTCAAGTCATTGAAACCACCGAATATTCTCAACGCTATTCGTTTCCGAATCCACCCCTCATTCATGTGTTCAACGTCAGCGACAACGCCAATCGATGGGTTATTGATAACCAACTGGTTCGCTCGTTCGCTTCCCATGTTTGCAAAACAAACAACCCCGCATACGTCAATACTCGGATCCAGTACGTTGCACACTTGAATTTGTTTTGGTTGGAAACAACCAAACCCGTGAAGGAAAATCAAGTCTTGTTTTTGTATGGTGGAAATGCAGCCTCGACAAACCGGTTTCATTTTACCCTTCCCTATTTTGTACAAGGAAACGATAATAGCATTGACAATGCAAAAACTGCGTTTCGGAATTTTAAAAATCTGATTCGCTATAACCAAGGTGTCACACATCAGGGTAATTTCTTGTATTTGAATGTCGATGATCAGTTTCCTCCCCTTCAAAGACGTGGACTTGCAGGTGGACTTCCCCCACCCCCTCCACCTGCACCTCCTGGACCTCCACCAGGTCCTCCACCAGGTCCTCCACCTGCACCTCCTCGTCGAAGAATCAACACGGATGACGGACAATGGATGAATGATGGAAATGATGGAAATGCGGGCGGTGGACGAGTCCTCAATCGTTTGCGGAGGTATCAACGTCCTCCATCTCCACCCCCCACCCCACCTCAAGATCAACCCGACAATAGTGACGATTTTGATACGGATTTTGCCCCCGCCCCCGCTCCTGTTGCTGCTCCAATTCCTGCTCCTCCTCTTCCTGCTCTTCCTCCCGCTCCCGCTCCAACCCAACTTGCCGCGGATGTGGCCACCACTGCAGCCGCAGTGGCCACTTCTGCCGCTCAAGCCGCAGCAACCGCAGCTGCTCTGGCCGTGACTGCCGCGCCTCCCTCCGCTTCTCCTCAACGCAAACGAGCGAGAATGTCGAGAGAACTCCAAAGTTTAACTCCCGAACAGGGATGGATACATCCTGAATTTGATACCGACTTTTTGAAGGAAAGTATTCAGGATTTTTTTGATGCGAGTCCGAGCGACGAATCAAGTGACAAGGATGATCAATCGAATCAAGCACCTGCCAAAAGTGATCGGGATGTTGCGTTGGATCTTGCCTTAGAGTTTGTCCAGAAACAACGAGAAGAATATTTGGAAAAACGAAAACAAGATGAAGCCAAACGGAAACAAGAAGCAGCAGAACGAAAAGATGATCGACTTCGAGTTAATCAATATATATTAGATCAAACAAGTCAAGGGCCTCGATATTATGTCCTTGAAACGGTTCCTGGCAAACCGGGGCGCGTTCGACGCGAAGTAACCAAAGAAGAATACGACGCTCGGAATCGAATTTTGCAGTCCGTACTTCAAGCGAAACCAGACGAGAAAAAACGACGTGCGGAAAAAGCGAAAGAAACCCGGAAGAAAAATAAGGAAAGCAAAGAGTATGCCCGGCTCCAGGATATTGCTTTGCGTGCCCAATTACTGGAAAATCGACGATTGGAGGAAGAAGAAAGACAGAAAAAAGAACATTTGGATCGAACGCGGAGAAAGTAAACTGTTTTTGTACCCTTGAATGTTCGGGTCCACAAAAAATGAACCATACTTTGCCGACCGCCATTTGTTTTTCACCCGATTCTAATTTTCTTGTCACGTTCCTTGGTTTTGTTTTGTTTCTGATTTCGGAAATATTACCTCATATATCCAATCAACGTCTTCATTCCATTTTGCAAGTTGTACTTGTTCTTCTCCAAAAAGGGTATTCCCATTTGCCAAACAGTTCAATTTCGTCAACTGAAAATCTAGCGGAACCACTCACTGAAAAAATACATGGGGAAGGAGGAAACTCATAAAAAAGTTCTTGCTCACCGAATCCCGCATGCTCTGAAAAGCGGACCCGTACCCTTCAAGAAAAATCCAGTACCCATTGTCCCCCCGGATTTGTTTGTTCTTCATAGTTTGTGTGCTTTCATCGGATCGCGAGGAAGCGGTAAAACTCATGCCATGGTCCAATTGGCCCATAAATATTTACGCAAAGGTTCCATTAATCGCGTGTTTATCATTACCCCCACCTACCAATCAAACAAAATCTTTGAAGTGTTGGATCCGCGTCCTGAAGACGTGTTTGAAAATGTACACACATCCATTCAAGATCTGAACACCATTTTAGCTGCCACCAAAAAAGATGCCGACGATTTTCGCGAATTTGAAGTGTATCTCAAAGCCTACAAAAAGTATACGCGCGGCGATAAAAAATCATTGACATTCGATGAAATGACTCTCTTGCAAAACAATAATTTTCGAAAACCGATCTATATACCCCGTCCTTCACCTTTGTTAATTGTCGATGATATGAGTCATACTTCCATCTACACTCCATCGCGCAACAACCCGTTCATGAATTTATGTCTTCGTCATCGTCACATTAACGACGGAATTGGAATGACCATTTTTATGGCGGCACAAACTTACAAAACCGGAGTCCCGAAAGCCATTCGCCAAAACATCCAACAATTTTTCATTTTTCCAACCAAAGATTTGACTCAAATGGAAAGTATCTATGAAGAAATCGCTAATTTAGTCACCAAAGAACAGTTTATTGCTCTTTACAAAAAAGCAACCGCGCAAAAACATTCTTTTTTGACCGTCGATAATAATCCGCGGCATCCGTTACTTGCTTTTCGAAAAAACTTCGATACTGCTTTAATTCCACCCGAAGAAGAGTCTGATTCTGAATTTCCTGCACCTGAATCTGATCATGAATCCGTCCTATCACCTACCCAGCCACAAAAAACAAAATCAGGTGTTCGCAAAAAACTACGTGCAAGAACCTAGTATCCAAAATGTGGTGTGGTCCAATCGGTTGCATTCTAACCCCATGTCTATCCCCGATACCGTTGAAAAAACATACTTTAATGAAGGTAATGTCGCCCATGGTCAAGAAGAGTACGGAAAGTACCCTTATATTGTGGGATTGCATAATGGAACCGGATTCGGACAAGATCAAACAGAACCGTACTTGCAACAGAAACAGCTCAAACCGTACCCCCACCCCAACGGTCCTTTTTTGAACAATCATATGGATCAATTGGTCCCTACTCCAACCATGTATGTCAATGAACTCGCGAGTACGGGAGGGGCACCCTTATCGATTGCGCTCGATGATCCCATTACCCTCGAACATTTTATGGATTCCGAATCGCGACGGGGTGCGCCGGATAATCCCTTTAGTGCAGCCTATGCCAAACGCGCCATCGAAAAATTAGAGTGGGACCCGACATTAGGTTCACAACGCGATGCAGTTCGGCGAAATTTAAAAGCCGACGAAGAAGATCTAGATACTACCGGACGTAAAATCGCGGCGGGATTTTATTCGGATCCGCAAAAGTATGCTCATGTGACATCTGAATTGGATCCAGAAGTAGAACGATTTATCAATCGTACTCGTGCTCCCACGCGAGAAGATTTTGAATCGTTGGGAGAACGCATGAAACAGCCTGTAATCATTGATAATAATCAGGTGGCTCAATTAGCCAGCGGGGCGCGAACTCTTTTACAATCCACTCCACGAGCATCCGAAAATACTTTAACTACAACCAAGAAAAAAGATACCTTAAATCGCAATTATCCCATTAAGCGCTTGAGTATACAGCCCAAATCTGCTAGAGGAGGAGGGTATTCTCGACCTCCTGAAACAGCAGCCACCCCCTCAGCGATTCTTCAACAAAAAATTGATCAGTATTCTCAAGGTTTGCCCTCGACGAATAAAGATCGTTTGTTGTCGTTGTTAAAGAAAAAACGTGATTCGCTCGGTGGAACAGATTTAGGAGGTGATTTTGAAGAGGAAAGTAAAGTTGCAGTAACACCTGGTAAAAAACAACGTAAAAAGCGACGTGAAACTGTTCGTATTAATTAATTCATTTTTTGATATAAAATAATTATGCTTGGTGGAAATCGATTTTCTAGTAAAGGTAGTGGAGGCGGGAGTGGAGGAGGTGCAAGTGGAGGAGGGTCGATTACAAATACTACTTCTGAATCCATTACTTTTCCAACCGGCAATCCTGCATTAACGTTGCAGGCAAATGGCACCAAAACCGTTACCAATAATGTAATTCAGTACCTTGACCAGGATAAACATATTTTGTTTCACGTTACGGAAAACGGAGATTTGACATGTCAAAACGCAACGTGTAGCTCAACTTTTACTACTGCTTCTGAATCCATTCCTTTTCCTACCGGTAATCCGGCATTAACGTTGCAAGCCAATGGAACTAAAAACGCTACCAATAATGTAATTCAGTACCTTGACCAGGATAAACATGTTTTGTTTCATGTTACGGAAAACGGAGATTTGACATGTCAAAACACAACATGCAACTCAGAGACCATTCAGTTCCCCCCCGGAACTTCGGCGATTACCATTCAACCAAACGCAGTAGGATTAAGCAACACCGAAAAAGTCATTCAATTTGTTGACTATGACAATACGTTGAAATTTGATGTGACCGGCGGAGGAGATATGACTTGTTTACGTGGTCTTTTTGTAGGCATGTCTTACACTACACCTTTTACCACACCAGGAACCCTTGTTCAAAACAACTTTTATTCCATCGGCGAAACCGACATTTTTAATTATTCTAATCTAGACAAGAAAGGTGGAATTGTGTTTCAGTGCAACGATGAGTTGATGATGGCGATGTCAAAAGTTGATGGAGTGAGTTTTTTTGAAGATGTAAATCTGCATCAAAAAAGTTTGGTGTTATCGTTTGATCCCGGAACCGAATACGCACCATTAGAAATCATTCAGAATGCAGGTACTAAACAACCGCTGAATGAGGTTTTCATGTACAAAGACAACGGTGGAAATGAATTGGCTTATTTAACGGAAGGAGGACATTGGATTCAACAAAGCGGATTTTTTTATGATCAAACCGGAGGACAATTGATTCCACCCTTTACTGCAGGATGTCAGATTACCAACAATTTGTCGAATACCGATCAAGAAACCGATTTTATTAATGGACATCTTGCTGATCAAGTTGGAGGGTTTCGATTTCGTTCCAATGTGAATGATTTATTGACCATGAACAACACCAATGGAATTGATGCAAAAGTGAAAATGAAAGTAAGTAATGGAGATTTCACAGTATCTAACGGGGAGATGTACGTCTCCAATGGTGGACTTCATGTTCAATTAGGAGATGTGACCGTGGGTCTTGGGAATGTGAACTTAGGTCTTGGGAGTTTAAATATGACTAGTGGAGTTTTAACTTGCCAGAACTTGAAAATCAAACATGTGAGTACAGATGGATCAACGGATTTTGTGAATACAACTTCTGGAACAGGAGGATTCACCTTTTCAGCAAATGGAAAAACATTGTTAAAATTGAATCAGGACACCAAAATCCAAATGGGGGACGCTGGATTTACCAATGCATTAACTTCATCTTCCACCATTTATCCCGTTGCCTATCCAAAAGAAATTACCTTGACAAAAACAAACACACGCAAAATTACATTTTTTCCATTTATTTCAGGATTAATTGAAAATGTACCGTTTCCAACAATATTAAGTAGAATTGTATCCACTCCAGTTGCAACATTTACTGTTCCAAATAATTATTTGTATCCTCTTACCATTACCCTTCCCTTAAGTTTTTGTGGTTATCAAAATCCTCCTTATCAGTATGCTGATTATAATAAATTTACGTTGGTGAATCCAAACGTAAATTTTTTAATACAAGATTCAACCGGGGCAAATCAAGTATTTACTCAAGACCCAATTAGTTTTAAAAATTTTACAAATCCACCATCTAGCGCTACCTATGATGTGTGGGTTGATTATTCTTTGCAGAGAGAATTGGCTGGACCTGCAACAAATTACTATTTGTTTGATTTTCAAATGGGTACTGTTAATATTCATTTTACACCGACAACAGGTGGGAAGTACACCATTTTAGCTGGAACTACTTCAACTGTAAGGTATTATCACGATGTTGGCTACGATTATGTAGAAGACCCAAATCCCGTCCCCGACAGCACACAATATGGAATAGCTGTTGAATTACCTTCGGCAGATCGTACTGCTTATTTCTCCTATGCCCAAGTTCTGAGTGATAATCAGGGTAACTTTTTGCCCGATTGGTCAATTACACCAGGAGATTATATGAATCCATTAACAGGAACCGTACAAACTGGAAATCTGAATGTTTTGGGAAGAACAACCTTTATGGGAAATTTGTTTTCGAATAAACCTATCCCTACAACTTCATCGTCAGATTATGGAATGAGTATTCATTGGAATAATTCTGGTGGGGGAGGAGAAACCGCGTTGGTCAATTATGCACAATCGGGTTCGGGAAGTTTTCAATTTTACAATTGCAATGCATCTGGTGCCCCGAAATTACTTTTTACCATTGATTCAGCGGGCAATTTAGTTACTTCCGGAAACATTACTTGCAATAATTTGAAGGTAAATGGAAAAATATCGAATAATTGAAGGAAAACAGTTTACAGTTGGGACTCTACTTTCATGAAATAAATAAATGCCTGTCATTGCGGATTCGTCGACTCTGGTACCTGGGAGTGAAGGAACGACACTCGATTTAGGTGGAAATGTGTTTACCAGTGATACGTTAAAAGTGAACAATCAAACAACCACAACTTCCCTTTTAGTGACTGGTCCTGTTCGATTCGATAATTCAACGTTAAATGATTTTTATGTCCATGCTAATTTGGAACGTGGACTTGGAGTCTTTTGGAATGTGGATTATGGACAAGGTGCAACAACATTTTTGAATTATGGACAATATGGACCTGGAGGTTTTGCGTTCTACAATTGCAATGGATTGCAAGATCCAACAAAAATTGTAATCTTTGATAACACTGGAAAAATACAGAGCAATTCCCTTACTGTGACGAACAGCGTGACTTGTGGAACCCTCAATTGTAGTTCGGTTGTGGATTCGGGTACCGTACAATGTGCAGGATTAACATCAACTGGAAACATTGATACAGGAACCAATTCGGTATCTTGTGGAACCCTCAATTGTACTTCGGTTGTGGATTCAGGGACTGTTCAGTGCGCTGGATTAACATCGACCGGAAACATTGATGCTAAAACGAATTCAATTACTTGTGGAGCATTGACTCTTAATGCCGTTGGATTGAGTTCTCCCGGTACGATGATATGCGCAGGAATATCTTGTACGGGAATTGTGAATACACTAGCACTGACTTCTGCCGGAGCATTATCTTGTGGCGGAATCAATGCAGACAACAATACGGTGAATTGTGGAAGAGTCAATTGTACTTCGGTGGTCAATTCGGGTACTTCACATTGTGTTGGATTGACTTCAAGTGGAAACATTGATGCAGGAACCAATTCAGTCACTTGTGGTACCCTCAATTGTAGTTCTGTCAGCAATTCCGGTTCGTTACAATGCGCAGGATTGACATGTAATGGAACATTAAATGCACAATCAGGAAATATTACAAACGTTTTGTCTGTTGGGGGTTTGTCGGGACCCAGCAATCAAATTAATGTGGGATCAAACGTGAATGCTGGAAACTATTCAATCACATGTGGACCAATCAGTTGTACTTCTGTGGTCAATGCAGGAAATTCACAATGTCAACAGTTCACTTGTACTTCAGTGAACTGTAGTTCCCTTGTGAATTCGGGTACTTCGCAATGTGCGGGATTAACTTCAACCGGCAATATTGCTGCCGGAACGAATTCAGTGACTTGTGGCGCACTCAGTTGTTCTTCCATTACCGATTCGGGAAGTTTGTCGTGCGCTTCCCTTTCAATCAACGGATTGACCGTAGGGTATTCCGCTCCCCTACGTACCGGTACATTGTTTCGAACACCGATTTGGTCGAGTGGATGGAATTGGAACCCAGCTAGTGCGGGAGGAAATTCTAATTCATCTGTACTTGCGGTACAATTTACTCACAATTTGAATATTTCTCTCACTAGTATACCTTTCTTTCGATTTTTTGTCAATTCGGATCCTCTTCAAAACTCATCGACTCAACCTGTTCTTGGTACCAATACGATTATGGAATTGTATCCTAACAAAAGTGATTCGAACAATGTTGGGGTGCTGTTGGGTCATAAAGATGCAAATACAATCGATGTGATCATCTATAAAACAACACAAACCCCGAATATTAATGGCGGTGCGTGGACTACGAGTGGAAACATTAATGTAGCTCAATCGTACAACGCTTTTTATAATCCGATGTGGTACATGATTTTAGCTTATTAAGTTAACGCAGCCGAACAGGCCAGCAAATCTTGCTGAAAAAGATCAAGAATCATGTCAGTGGAATAATGCAATTGCAAATCACGGACATACGAAGTAAACAATTGATTAATGCCATGTTTTAATTGCCGTTGTGTGCGTAATGTAATTTGACACTTTTTTCCTTTCCCCTTTTTCTGGCTTACACTCTGATTTTCAAAAGAAGGCAAATCCAGTTTTGCCCGAATGGTTTTCATTCGAATCAATTGATGAGTTTCGTGATCGACCAAGAAAGTCGAGCGCTCGAACGATAAGCGATCGGTAGCTCCGAACGTATTGCGGCGCAAATTCGTTAACGATTGAACCCAGAACATTTTGGGAGTTTCATAAGGTGTATACAATTTTACATAATGCGGGCCTTGCAACATCATGCGATGACTTTGTTTTCCCAACAATTGAAGAAAAGTCAGACATTTGTAGTCTCCGTGATAACATAAATTCACCAGCACGTGTTTGGACAAATCAATTTTTTGCGTTTCTGGATCACGAACGCGTTCGTAAAATTCATCGATGTTTTGATTCTTGATTTGGTTTTGTCCTAGTTTTTCAATTACCCAATTAAAGTCGTAATTTTCGTTTTCGTTCTCGTCCTCCCACATCGAGTGAATCGTAATGGTCCGGATAATGATT
>VKHI01000853.1:0-12176 GCA_015145745.1 Poterioochromonas sp. DS
GTTATATCTCTCCGTTCAAACTTGATCTCACAAACGACTTTGTTTGTGAAATTTAAAATTTTTATTCGTCAAGAGTTTATATTTGATTTTTGATGATGCATTTGTCGCACTGTAGTATCAAAAATAGATTGATATTCAATTAACAAAAAAAGTAAAATCAAAGTTTTGATCACGCAATCGTGAGCAATATCTGAACCTCGTTCAAGAGTATCCAATACTAAGGAACACGTTCAAAATAATCTACGACACAGTAACCAATATTATTTGAGAGAGAAGAGACTTAAGTTTACATGAAGTATGCTGAGCAGAAGAAATAAATTTCATTACATTTGAACACCTTGAAATATAGTTCGAGGAATTTATGATAATCATCAAAGTAAGATTCAATCGAGATTAGTCGGGTCAATAATGTTTCTTTCAAAGAAAGAAATCCCAGATAGAACTAAAAGAAGGGACCAGATATAACTAACAGAAGGGCTCAAACGACGAACGAAAACATTATGTGGAAAAATAGAGCACACCACAGGAAAGCAACCATAGAGTCGCGATAGAGCAAACAAGGAAGCGTAATGCAGTATAAACCTCAACTGCAAGAAGATTCCTGAGAACGTACAGGAAAAACATAAAAAAAGACTAAGATGGGTGAAATGAAGCTACTACCTATGACAATCACTTTGAAATCAAGGAACAAAGCACAAAACATTTCAAAAAATAATTAAAATCAATCAATGAATAGTGACGAGAGAATGAAAGAGATAATAATGAAGAGTGAACTTCACAAGAATTTAAAAGACAAAAGGATAAATTGAGTGTTTTATACAACTTCAACAGGTCTTAACTCCAATGAACAACGATTGATTGGAAGAGTCATAGTTTTACTGTTTTCCAATTGATTAGAACGATCTATAAATAAAATGAAAAAGAAGCACATTAAACAATGATCTTAATAAAGAGAAGAAGTTTACCTTTATCGGGAGAGCATAAATTATTTTCATTTTGAGAACCATTACCACTTGTGATAGCTCCAACTTTATTATTTCTTAACATATTTAATCTCTTCGTTCGATTTGCATTAATCAAATATGCTTTAAACATCACCTTCTTCTCTTCTTCAGAGAATTTTTGATGACGAACTAAATAAACAAAGAAAAAGATGGCACAAACAACCCAATAGGCACCGATACCAATCAAGTACATTTTATTGACAGTTGGATTGTAGTAAAGGTTACCAAGGACTGCAATAGAGAAGACAACAATACCCCAGATTGCACCAAAGTCTCCTAAAGGATTGACAAAGCTTTTCGCAACACAAGAGAACTTCCGACGAAATACCATATATGAAACAAGACAGGAGAAAAGAATCGCTACCGATAGCATTGTTGACACACCTTTCACTTCACCAAGATATGTTGGATCATAGAGGAAAAACATATTCATACCAACTGCTACAATCGCTATGAAGGTATAACAGACATACGGTGCTTCCGAGCCTGGAACTATCTTCTTGAAGATCGATGGAAGTAATCCTGAGCGAGATAAAGCTAATAACTGCTTCCCTGCACAATAGAACAAACAGAAGATTGATCCGAACTGGAAAGGAAAGTCTATCCACTTCATCTGAGTCAGGTCTTGCAGTTCGAAGATTCGAGCATACCCTCCTTGCATTGGGAAGGTAGCTTTCTGAAGGGACTTAGCAGAAGGAGTCTGAGAAACAGCAGCCAGGATGACGAAGACAGATGTTGCCATGAAGATGAAGAGAGATACTAGCCACACTCGGGGCAATTGCTCCTTGGGCTCTCTCATCAAGTCGGCCAGTAAATTGAAGTACTGAATGCTACTGAACTGTCCCGCAACTGAAGGTCTTCCTGACATCACATTGAACCATGTGAACTCGACTGGCAGTGGTGAAAAGTGACTGTAGCTCACTTCATCTGTCTCCACTTTACTTAAGGTCCCGAACAAATAGATCAATATCATAATAGCGATGCAGAATCCCATGAAGCTAGTCAAGGCGAAGACAGGCCTTCCTCCAATGAGATTAACAACAAGACAAAACCCAAACATCACAATGACGATGAGTTGTCCATTGTCATCAGAGAGAAAGCGTTGAGCCTTTAAGGACATCGAGGTCATGCAAAACATGAACTCAGTGCAAGCTACCATAAATCCAAAGAAAGGACCTACGGCAGCACGAGCAAATCCGAACACTCCACCGGAGAAAGGGAGAGCAGAGGACATCTCCGCCATGCATAGACAAAGACAAATAAACCCTGAGCCAGAGAAGAAGAGGTTGAACCAAAGAATATCGAGACCGTAAGTGTTGATGTTGGAGTTCCAACCAGTACTACGATTGCCTAAGATCATGGAGAAGCCTATAAGCAAAGAAACAAGAAAACGAAAAAAAGAAAAAAAAAAAAAAAAAAGAAAATTAGAAATGGAGTTCAGGGGAACTATAGTAATGAATCTCACCAAAAAGAAAGACTTCTAACTCTGTGAGTCTCGTCACTTTGAAGTAACTGAGTAGCTGGACAAGATACGAATTTGATTCATTTCCTTTCACCTCATCGACTGCATCAGTGTTGGTAGTTGGTTTTGGGGACTTCATTTTGCTTGGAATGTGAGTCTTTGTATTGATGATTGGCTTGTGTAAGTCAAGAGAAGAAATTATTGAAGTAACCACAAATCAAACCCACTCCAAACGATTCGTTATATTGAAGGAGGTGAAGCTTTTTGCTTTAATTTACATCACGACCGAAATGTTGGATTATCTTCTTCATACTTGAAATAAGTATCATTGATGAGTAAGTTAGACGTCTTTGTTTGAAGAAATTTGATAGAAAGCATAACAAACACTAGACGATGGGTGTGAAGCGGTTACGAAAGCTAAAGATTTATTACGAATCTTAACAACATTATTGTAACCTTCAAAAATTTGGCAATCTTAAATTTAAACACTCCATGCACTATGTAAGATCTTCATCAGATTCTTTTATTTGACGAGAACTGAATGTCTCCGAGAAGATAGGTTGAAAATTCTGAAAAAAAAAGAGAAAAGGAACAATTTTTTAGTTACTGGTTGTAGAAAATTATTTGATGTTTTTAGCATTTGTTTGTTTTCTACCATCATCTGACTGGAATGTTACAACTATTTAAGAGAATGCTAAAATGTAAGCATATTTATTTATTTTCTTTTTTGCATTCAGTCTCCTAAGTATCGAATAACGGAGTATCCTCTCTTAAATTTCGAAAATCTCTGACGGTATAGTAGGAGATCTCTCTTCATAATATAATAAACAATAACAATTAACAATTAACAATTAAAAGTTGGAACGTTCTGATAGCAGTGAGAGTGAAAAAAATGAGAGGGAAACGAAGTGAAACGAAGGGAAAGGTTAAAGCAAGTAAAGAAGTTCCAATGCCGGAGAAAATTGAGCTTTATTGCTTGAAGACAGAATGTCGCGATTATCAAAACGGAGGATATATGATCAGACATCGTCTCTTTAAAACGTATGAAGGAGCCTTAGATACAAAAAATTACTTCCTGGATCAGTGGATGGACGAGGACGATTATTCTTCCAATGATGATTCTGATGACGAGGATTCTGATGAAGATGCTGGGAGCGATGATGAGAATGATGAGAATGAAATATCTGAATCTGAAAAAGATTCTAACTGTGATAATGATGGAAAAAAGCGGAAACGTGTCAAAAGAGAAGAAGAAAAGAGAGCCAGAAAGAAAGCAAGAAAGATGGAGAAATATCACAGTTCAGGCAGTGTCTATAAAGAGTTGAAAAATGGTGATCATATTCACTGTTTTATTGATTCGATTGAACTTGATCTAACCAATGACTTTGTTTGTGAAATTTAACCTTTTTATCAAACCTTTCAAAGTTATATTTGAAATACATTAACTTACTTCCTCCGTCTCTTATTAATTTCCCGATTCCACAACAATATAACTTTTCATATAGTCAATCTTTTTAAATGAAAATTTAAAGGTTCCCTGACTAAAGTCTATAAGCCCTCCTCGTAATGGTTCGTAAAACTATTCGATCCTGACTGCCGAACTTTCAAGTCTCCAAACAGACGGAGGAGAAAAGTACTTCGTTGTTCAAATAGTCATCTACATTTCTTTTGAAAGTTATGATTTTAAAACCTATAACAAAATCTAATATCATCGATTAGTATTCCGTTCGATTGAGAAATCATTTCAAAAATACTCGATCAATCGGAAACAAGAGTGCTGAAAATGGTGTTATAAGAGACTTCATTTAGGTTATTATGCGTGAGTCAGAAAAAGAAACTAAGCAATACATAAATACAATACATTCAAAGAAACAAAAAAAAAAAGCAACAAAGCAAGTGATGCATGCTGAAGAAGGAAGGAAGGAAGAAAGAAATTTCATGCTATTTTCACACATCGAGTATTTTCTTAGAATCATCAAAGTGAGATTCGATTCGAGATTAGTTAGGTCAATAATGTATCTTTCAAGGAGAAAATATCGGACACAAATTAAAAGGAAGGAATCAAAACATCATGTGGCTAAAAGAACATCAACACATCAAGGGCAACAACAACAACAACATCCAGACAGTCGAAAGAGGGAAGTTATCAAACAAACAATCAAAGGAAGCATAATGCAGGTTGAGATTAAATGTATTTGTATATACACCTCAATTGCAAGAAGAAACCTATCAGAAAAGTAAAGGAAAAATAAAACAAAAAGAGGAAAAAGCTGGTGAAATGAAGCTAACTACGAACAATGCACGACAATCAAACAAAAAAATGATTAAAAAAGAACATAAAGAGTGAATAAGTATACATTTCCTAATTTTATGATATTAGACCGAGTAGGGAATGAAGGAGGGAGACAATCATGAGGAGTGAACTTAATTGTTGGAGTAATAACAACTTGATCACAAGAACTGAAAAGAGAAAAGAATATCATTTTAAGGGTATTAGACGACTTCAACAGGTCTCAACTCCAATGAACAACGATTGTTGGCGAGAGTAATGGTTTTACTGTTTTCCAATTGATTAGAACGATCTATAAATAAAATAAAAAAAGAAAGCACAATTGAAATTAAGAAAGGCAAGGAGTTCTGTAACATACCTTTACTTGGAGAACATAAATTATTATCACTTTGAGAGCCACTTGTAATAGCTCCAACTTTATTATTTCTTAACATATTTAATCTTTTCTTACGATTTGCATTGATCAAATATGCTTTAAACATCACCTTCTTCTCTTCCTCAGAGAACTTCTGATGACGAACTAAATAAACAAAGAAGAAAAGAGCACAAACCACCCAATAGGCACCAATTCCAACTAAAAACATTTTATTAACAGTTGGATTGTAGAAAAGGTTACCAACTACTGCAATGGCAAAGACAATAATACCCCAGATTGCACCAAAGTCACCGAATGGATTCACAAAGCTCTTCGCCATGGAAGAGAATTTGCGACGAAACACCATATATGCAAGAAGACAAGAGAAGTTGATTGTAACAGATAATATAGTCGTTACTGCTTTGATTTCACCAAGATATGTTGGGTCATAGAGAAAAAACATATTCATGCCAATTGCTACGATTGCTGTGAAGGTATAGCAAACATACGGTGCATCCGAACCTGGCACTAACTTCTTGAAGATCGAAGGAAATAACCCTGACTGAGACAGAGCTAATAACTGCTTCCCTGCACAATAGAACAAACAGAAGATCGACCCGAACTGGAAAGGAAAGTCTATCCACTTCATCTGAGTCAAGTCTTCCAACTCGAAGATGCGAGCATATCCTCCTTGCATAGGGAAGGTAGCCTTCTGAAGGGACTTAGCAGAAGGAGTCTGAGAGACAGAGGCTAAGATGACAAACACTGTCATGACCACGAAGAGAAACATAGACACCACCCACACTCGAGGCAACTGTTCTTTTGGCTTTTCCAAGAGGTCTCCCACAAGAGAGAAGTATTGGAGGCAATTGAATTGACCTCCCACTGATGGCCTTCCTGACATCACATTGAACCACGTAAACTCGACTGGCAGTGGTGAATAATGACTGTAGCTCACGTCAGCAGTCCCGACTGCACTCAATGTTCCAAACAAGTAGATCAACATCATAATAGCGATGCAGAACCCCATGAAGCTGGACAACGCGAACACAGGCCTTCCTCCAATCAGATTCACAACAAGACAAAACCCAAACATCACAATGACAATGAGTTGTCCATTCACATCTGATAGGAATCGTTGTGCCTTCATCGAAATTGTTACCATACAAAACATGAACTCTGTGCAAGCTACCATAAATCCACAGAAAGGACCTACTGAGGCACGAACGAACCCGAAAACTCCTCCAGAGAAAGGAAGAGCAGAGGACATCTCCGCCATGCATAGAATAAGGCAAATAAACCCTGATCCAGAGAAGAAGAGGTTAAACCAAAGAATATCGAGACCGTAAGTGTTGATGTTGGCATTCCAACCAGTACTACGATTGCCTAAAATCATAGAAAATCCTAATTCGAAGAAAATACGAATGAGATAAGAAGAAAGTACAAATAGAAACTTACCAAATAAGAAGACTTCTAACTCTGACAATCGTGTAACTTTGAATTGACGTAGTACCTGCATGAAATATGAGGATGATTCATTCCCTTTTATTTCATCAATGGTATCAGTATTAACAGTTGGTTTTGTTTCAGACTCCATGTATTCTTTTATTAGTTGGATATATATTGTGTGTCTTTTACCAACGGTCATAATACTATTCTATAAATTTACATCGCTCTCTGATCAACTCGAAATTTTACGTGATACCTATCGTATTTATGTAGAGTACCGATAGGATAGAATCAACTTCTGCCCTTATTCTGATTTGATTTGACCTTCTTATTAAAGTACGAAAGGATGACAGAGTATAATTTAATTTACAATAAAAACAATAGTTTTTGTTCTTGTCCTCTAGTCTAGTTTAGTCTAGTTTAGTATAGTATCGTCTAACATTCTGTAAAAGAGGAGTGTTCTGATCAAATTTTTCTTTGATTTATTTGTTATAATGTTTGATCGATGCTTTGATATCACCTCTGTTATTATTTTTGGTTTAAGAGTGAACTCAGAGCTGTGCACAAACCTACCAACTGTTTGCCTGTGTTGGCTCAATCAAATGCTAGAGGGAGAGTTCGACACTTTAAAAACCAATTGTCTTGGTTGTTGGTGCACAAGTTTAATTAGAGATAAAGTCTTAGGCTTTAAGATTTAGTCACAATAATCATACATACAACTAAAATCAAAAGATAAGCTAAATTTATAGAGTTCCTTATCGATAATTATATCACTAGTAAAGTCATAATCGAGAAACCCTCTCAAATTTCTGGATCAGTGCATTATTGTAATTAAATATTGGAAGTGTAGGGATTATTGGGAATTATTGCATGGAAATAAATATAATAGAAATACAATTTATGAAACGAATATGGTATAATCACTAAAGACAATTGAACCCCAAAAGTGTTTCATACAAAGACATCTAATTAAATCGATCTATAGGTATACCTATTTCAGTATACATGTGTAATTTAAGCATGTACACTTTGCATATTTCGGAAATAGAATGAAATAGAAGACGATCAAAGAAAGAAATCACAAAATTAATCTCACCTAACAAATATAGGGAAGACCGACAACGTGAAAGAGAAAAACTCAATAAAGAATCAAACAAAGAAACATGAATGAAAAACAATCCATATAATAGCGAATCAAGAAAGGAGAGAGGAAATACAGACATTTTATAAAAGAAAGAAGGAAATGTCAGAAGATTATTACGAAAGTTCGATCAAGTATCACCACATAAGGCGAGTAACCTATGAGGGTATTATACTTCCTCTGCAGGTCTGATCTCTGTCGAGGTGCGAGTTATAGGAAGAATAGATTTACCGAAAGCAAGAGAGCTTTGACTATTTGCACGATCTAATATCATAAAAACATTAGGAGAACAAAGAAAACTAAGATAAGTACAGTTCTTACCTCTACTTTGAGAACATTGATTTTCACTTTGAGAACCATTACCACTTGTAATAGCTCCAACTTTATTATTTCTTAACATATTTAATCTTTTCTTACGATTTGCATTGATCAAATATGCTTTAAACATCACCTTCTTCTCTTCCTCAGAGAACTTCTGATGACGAACTAAATAAACAAAGAAGAAAAGAGCACAAACCACCCAATAGGCACCAATTCCAACTAAAAACATTTTATTAACAGTTGGATTGTAGAAAAGGTTACCAACTACTGCAATGGCAAAGACAATAATACCCCAGATTGCACCAAAGTCACCGAATGGATTCACAAAGCTCTTCGCCATGGAAGAGAATTTGCGACGAAACACCATATATGCAAGAAGACAAGAGAAGTTGATTGTAACAGATAATATAGTCGTTACTGCTTTGATTTCACCAAGATATGTTGGGTCATAGAGAAAAAACATATTCATGCCAATTGCTACGATTGCTGTGAAGGTATAGCAAACATACGGTGCATCCGAACCTGGCACTAACTTCTTGAAGATCGAAGGAAATAACCCTGACTGAGACAGAGCTAATAACTGCTTCCCTGCACAATAGAACAAACAAAAGATTGATCCGAACTGGAAGGGAAAGTCTATCCACTTCATTTGAGTCAAGTCTTCCAACTCGAAGATACGAGCATACCCTCCTTGCATAGGGAAGGTAGCTTTCTGAAGGGACTTAGCAGAAGGAGTCTGAGAGACAGAGGCTAAGATGACAAACACTGTCATGACTACGAAGATAAACATAGACACCACCCACACTCGAGGCAACTGTTCTTTTGGCTTTTCCAAGAGGTCTCCCACAAGAGAGAAGTATTGGAGGCAATTAAATTGACCTCCCACTGATGGTCTTCCTGACATTACATTGAACCATGTGAACTCTACTGGTAGTGGTGAAAAGTGACTGTAGCTCACGTCAGCAGTCCCTAGTGCACTCAATGTCCCGAACAAATAGATCAACAACATTGTAGCGATACAGAATCCCATGAAGCTGGACAACGCGAACACAGGCCTTCCTCCAATCAGATTCACAACAAGACAAAACCCAAACATCACAATGACGATGAGTTGTCCATTCACATCTGATAGGAATCGTTGCGCCTTCATTGAAATTGTTACCATACAAAACATGAACTCTGTGCAAGCTACCATAAATCCACAGAAAGGACCTACTGAGGCACGAACAAAGCCGAAAACTCCACCAGAGAAAGGAAGAGCTGACGACATCTCCGCCATGCATAGACAAAGACAAAAGATCCCTGACGCAGAGAAGAAGACGTTAAACCAAAGAACATCAAGACCGTAAGTGTTGATGTTGGCATTCCAACCAGTACTACGAGTGCCCAAGATCATGGAGAAGCCTATGAACAAGCGGGACTAATCAGTATTTTCGATGGTAACCATAACAGATCTTACCGAAGAGGAAGACCTCTAACTCTGTGAGTCTCGTTACTTTGAAGGAACTGAGAAGCTGAACGAGATATGAGGATGATTCATTTCCTCCTTTCACCTCATTGAGAGCTTCAGTGTTGGTAGTTGGTTTCGCGGACTCCATGCTGATCGAAGGTGAGTTGAAATTGAATTGTTGAGATTGTTGAATTAATTTGTGTGTGTGTATTCACATCCTGGTCAGACGAACGAACAGTTAGAACGAAGACATTGAAGGGAAAGGAAGATGTGTGTTTGAAGTAGTTTTGCTTTAATTTACATCACGAGATTTGTCAAATATAGCTGCGAATAAGGATGATCTATTTTTAATATTCACAAGATAATTATTAAACGTAGAAGAAATATCTCTTCACTAAATTTATCTGTTCTTGTATTCCAATGAATTTCTTTCATTTCGCAATTTCACCAACCAAGCTTTCAATGTATAATATATACTAGTAATCTCCTGAAACACAGGACTCAACCTCCTTTACAAACTCCAACTTCTAACAGTGTGAGGCGTGTACTCTGTGACTTAAAAGTTACTTAGTACCCTCAATATTATGCAACTTTGTCAAGGCCCTAGGCAAAAAGAAAAATGGTGAAGGAATATAATAACAAGAGCTTAGTGATAACCGACATGCAACGGAGTGTATAATTTCAAATTACTTCTAACATTACGACATCAAGAAAGTCTCTGTCGTTATTCTTTTCCTTCCTGCTGAAAGTATGACACAGGATACATTTCGTGAGAAATTAGTTTACTACAAAAAAAATAAAAAATAAAAACATCTTTCATCATAATTATCACTCAGTATTAATCTCGAACCCACTCCATTACGAAAAATCATATTTATTCCCAGACCTTTATTCAAGTCAAAGGTTCTGGATGATTATGAGGGGGTAAAGGGAATAGCATGGAAGGAAATGAATAAAAAAGAACACTCATCAAAAAAGAAATGATATAAACGACAAGCAAGCAATTAGAAGACAATTGGGGCCTAAATATTCAAGGGTATTTCCATACATAGAAATATAACTAAATTAATCTATATATCTACAATTATGTCAGTATGTGTATTGGTATATATTTCAAAGAAATAGAAGTTGATGAAACGAAGAAATAACAAAATTAAGATATCAACTAACAAATAAGTGGGGGAAACCAAGAGGAAAAAACAAAACAAACGAACAAACAGGAAGGAAAACAATCTAATAATAGGGATTGAATAAATGAGGGAATAAACACGTTATACAAGAGGTTCAGATTTAAAAGACTATTACTTTTTGTAATGACAATTTTTATTGGAGGATCGTGATATAAGACGATTTAATTATGAGGGCATTAGACTTCTTCTGCAGGTCTGATCTCCGTGGAAGTCCGAGTGATAGGAAGAACAGATTTACTAAAAGCGGCAGAGGTTTGACTATTTGCGCGACCTAATACAAAACAATAACAAGTAAGAAAAAGAGTAAAAGATAGCATGCATTCAGTTCTTACCTCTACTTTGAGAACATAAATTATTATCACTTTGGGAACCATTACCACTACTCGCTCCAACTTTATTATTTCTTAACATATTTAATCTTTTCTTACGATTCGCATTAATTAAATACGCTTTAAACATCACCTTCTTCTCTTCTTCAGAGAACTTCTGATGACGCACTAAATAAACGAAGAAGAAAATGGCACAAACCACCCAATAGGCACCAATTCCAACCAAATACATTTTATTAATCGTTGGATTATACATTATTTGTCCAACTGGTGAGAAACAGAAAATAATTGCTCCACAGATACCAGCAAAGTCGCCTAATGGATTCACAAAGCTTCGAGCTACTGAGGAGTACTTGCGACGAAATACCAAATACGAAAGAAGACAGGCAACCATAATCGCAACGGATAAAAAAGATGACAGGGCTTTGATTTCGCCAAGATACGTTGGATAATACAAAAAGTACATATTCATGCAGATTCCAACCGCGGCAGTAAATGTATAACAGACGTATGGTGTTTCTGAGCCTGGAACTACCTTCTTGAAGATCGAGGGTAGTAATCCTGAGCGAGATAATGCTAATAACTGCTTCCCTGCACAATAATATAAACAGAAGATCGACCCGAACTGGAAAGGAAAGTCCACCCATTTCATCTGAGTCAGGTCTTGTAGTTCAAAGATACGAGCATATCCTCCTTGCATAGGGAAAGAAGCTTTCTGAAGGGACTTAGCAAGAGGAGCCTGGGAAACAGCAGCCAAGATGACGAAAACAGACATGGCCATGAAGATGAAGAGAGATACTAGCCACACTCGGGGCAATTGCTCCTTTGGATCTCTTAACAAGTCGGCCAGCAAAGTTAAGTACTGAATACCACTGAACTGACCTCCCACTGATGGTCTTCCTGACATCACATTGAACCATGTGAACTCGACAGGCAGTGGTGAAAAGTGACTGTAGCTCACTTCATCTGTCTCTACTTTACTTAAGGTCCCGAACAAGTAGATCAACATCATAATAGCGATGCAGAATCCCATGAAGCTAGTCAAGGCGAACACAGGCCTTCCTCCTATCAGATTAACAACAAGACAAAACCCAAACATCACAATGATGATGAGTTGTCCATCATCATCAGAGAGAAAGCGTTGAGCCTTTAAGGACATTTGGGTCATGCAAAACATGAACTCTG